>JAHWFO010057280.1:1732856-1757903 GCA_023313115.1 Rhysida immarginata
CCCCTCCGCCGGACTCACGTGACTACCAGCACACCTGGTACGTCACACCTTTAAGCAAATTTGACAATCAAAAAATGAAATATTGGAAAAAATTAATAGGAATTTAATTCATATTAAGCATTTTTTTTATTTACATCTTATATGAAAAAAAAGGAACATTCTTGAATACTTTTATAATTTTGCATGATAACTTCCAAATCTCCGATACCTGCTAATTCCAATAAACCAAACTGTTCTTGTCTTTGCCAATGAATTGACGAGAATCTCAACCGGATTAAAGCAAGGTCTATAAACACAAAGTCCACGTATTTATAGATCTTTGTTAAAGTGAGGTATCCAAATTTCTTGTCTCTAACGGTTCACAGAAGATTTGCTCATTCTTGCTAGAATTTAGCTTTTCCGAAATGTCCAAACTACCTAGACTATTTCTAGGAAACGGAAAAAGTGCCATTATTAGCAGATTAATTAAAGTCATTACAAAATAACATACGATTCAAAACCATTGCCTTAACGTGAACAATTTCTAAAACTTAATGATATGAGAATTCGATGGACATTAGAAAAATTTTCCAGTAATTAATTAACCCTATTTCTTTCAAACTTATTTGTATCATTTACCCGATTTCTTTCGCCAATTTAATACGTAAATCTTAATTGATAAATAGAGCACTCTTGCAGACATTTACATTTACGATCGAAAAGCGTAAATAAAGAGGACCCAACTCGAGATTCTGGCTCATTTCTCATCGTTTCATAATATTATCTAGACTAATGAAGGAAGATAAACAACCTCTTGTTCACATAAGAATTTATATACTACAAGAATATATATAAATTCTTAAGTGGACAAGAGGTTGTTTGTCTTCCTTCATTGTATTATATCTACAGTTAAAGTAAAATAAAAATGTATGCACCGTATTAAACTGTGGATACTTACTGCACAAAAGAAGAGAGGAAGCCAGTCCACTTGTCCACAAGAAAAATTTATTCTTCATATGAATAATAAAGAAGAATAATTATGAAGAATAAATTTTTCTTGTGGACAAGTGGACTGACCTCCTCTCTTCTATTGCATATTCACAGTTTCTTCGTCGTTATTAACTAGACTGCATAGAGTTCAAGATGCCAACATCTTAAATGTAGGTAAACGTTAAAACTCATGTAATTAAATTTTCTCCGAAAAATACTTATAAACCGAGAGCTGAAAAATATACACAATAGGTATAAAATTAAATTTTGTGAAGGTCTCAAGGGTCTATTTCCAATTAAAGTTTTCTGGAACAAACCAAAATCATAAAATTGAATTTTTAGTCAAGCGGTATGTAATCCTAATTTGGCTACAGTACGGCTTCTACCAACACCTCCTAGACAGAAGGCTTGCGCACAGAAACGCCATACATTGTTACATCACACTAAAGCGGCTATTGTTAATCGTTTTTCTACCAATAATAAGCCCTAAATTTGGCCGTTTAATGATGATGTAACAATGTATACAGTTTCTGTGCGCTGGCCTTCTGTCTAGGTGGTGTTGCTTCTACCCAACACAACTTCAACAATGCAGCCAAGGTTGTCAAACAAACAGTAGACAATATTTTAAATAAACTATTTTGACAAGATACTGTACGTGTATAAATGATTATTTAAGCCAGTAAACAAACTTACGTGTTGTGTTGTGCGTTTATGATCAATGTATAAATATGGTCATCAGTTTTCAAAACGAGCACATCGCGCTAAGCACTTAAGGGAAGATTTGCAGCAAGTCTTCACGTATGTTAAATTTTCTTTATTCTGGCTTTAAAGGTTAAATCCTGTGCTCAAGTGATTTAGAGCACCGTCTGCAATTGTCCAACGTCAACTGAGAGTTCGCCTTTATCGGACCGGACAGGTGTCTGTGTCTATTTGAGAACCAATTACTCAATCACAAGGGAAGCAGAGGAAGCCTTCATATCCCTAAAGAACAATTGTAACATTCCTGTACTGTGGTCAGTGATAAGAGGTCACTGCTCTTAGCAACCTTTCCATGGTTTGCATAAAATATATAAAGCGGACAATTTGAAATTTGGATTAGCGCATTATTAAAAAGTTTTTGATTACTCTATGTTGTGATACATTGCGACTTTTCGAGCAGCTCATAACAGAAAAAATCAAAACAAAACAAAACAAAAAAAACAAAAAACAAAAACGGACGAGATCATTTAAACAATTATGTGGTGCTTTTAGTGTTGTAAAAATTATAATTAACTTTTTATAAAAATAAACAGTCTTTGCTTATTAGAATAAAAAATTTTGGTTCTTATACGGAATACTGAAAGAATTCCTTATTTTAACTATGATAATTGAATCGAACAAATATTAAACGATTAAGCATACATTAAGAAAATTAAGCTTTCGATAATTTTCAAAAAATTCCAAAGAATGCTAAAATCTGGGACTGAAACGGAAACCTTTGAAAGAGAGAAACAGACATTTACAGTATTTCCTAATTTCAAATTTATGTTTGATGAAGATTATTGTTTTAACGAGTTTTTCCCTAAATTACATATATATTCTTAATTAATACACCATTTAAATAATTTTTGATATTAAGACAGAAACCTGTTATCGAAACATTTTAAATTGGAAATAAATGTTGACACCAACCACCAATATGAATACAAATTTTGGCCATGACAGTTTTCTGAATAGGCTCTTTATTACGCGTTTTTACCGAAATTACGCGAATTCATTCACCATTTCTTATTTTCTAATAAGTAAGACCAGTAGCCCCTTCAACGATATACACTGTATTATCAAAGCATTCTAAAATTAGCAAATATTTGTAAGTGCTAAGAACGGATGCGCAAGAAGATGCAATGAGAAAGGGGAGGTAAATATATAAAGATAAGATGTTTTGGCGCATGACCATTAACTTTTATGCACAGAGAGCGCATAGATAACATTACTTTGGGTAGTCATTTGCATATAGAAACATTTGGGTCACTTTCAGTAAAAATCATGAACGTTTGGCAAAAGTGTGCATGAAACTGTAAATCCACCCATTTGGGTGACTTTCGGTGAAAATCATGAACGTTTGCCAAAAGGTTCGTCTAAACTAAACCTTTTAAAATTAACTGTAGTTGATGTTGTAAAATATGATAAAGGAAGAATGGTGCAAGAAATGGTAGACACGAATAAAAGGTCCAGAAACTGACGGAACGTGGCAGATGTTTGGTAAGAAACATTTCCCGTTCTTCCTGCAGTTTCCATCGCTAATGAAGTGGCAAATATAGGTAGTGCAGTTGGTGGCTGAGTTTCGTAACAATCCTCATTTTCTCGTTCTTGACCTATATAAACTGGAAAAATTTTCACATTTTCACTCTTTTAGTCTGTTTGGATTTGACGACAGTCCGAGGAACTTTTCTCGGATTTTCAAATTCGGCAGAGGCTCCATAAAGTTATGGGGTTATTTTTCGTTTATGGGATTCGGGCTGTTATTCTATACAAAATGAAATATGATGATTACGTTGATATTCTGAACAATTCGGTTCAACCACGAGGGGCGTTCAAAATTGACCTGGACTTTATTTTTTATAAAATCAGGAAACTACAAAAAAAACACACACACCGGTTATTTCTCAAAAACTCTCCTTCCTTCTCTACACGTTTTTTCAGCGTTCTCGGAGCATCTGGATACCGGTTCTGTAGAAATCTTCAGAATGCTGTCGAAACGACGTCAGGACAGCCTTTTTCACTTTCTCATTGGAGCCTAACCTCTGCCCTCCTAAGAACTCTTTCAATGGTCCAAAAAGATGACAGTCGCAAGGGGAGAGATCCGGGTTGCATGGAGGATGTGGTAAGATGTCCCATTTGAGTTTCATTAGTGTGTACATAGTCATAAAATTGGTAGAGGCTTTGCAATACAATAAAGGGAGAACAGAGTTTCCGACTAGTTTCGCCATTTATTCCCGGCTTTATCAAGGATCCACACTAGAGGCTTCACGCCCTTATACACAGAAATATGGTACAATGGAAATAATATGATTGGATAAAATTTTTTGCTTTTAGGTGATTTTAACATAAATTTTAATAAACCTTCTACCTGTCTTAATCTCTTATTAGACCCTATTACTAGAGCTGGCCTTACCCCTACTTCCTATTCCTTGTCTGACTTCTCTCTTCAGCATAACACCTACTCAGCAATCGATCTTTGTTTTTCTAACTTTAATAACGTTCTAATTAGTAACACATTAGATGTTTCTATTTCTGATCATTTTCCTTTGTACATTATCTTTAACCATTTAATCACCAACAAAGCCCGGCAAAATCTACCTACTCCACCTTGTATAGTCTCCTCTGCTCGTTTCGCGATTTTTGAATCTTTTCTAACTCTTACAGATTGGTCACAACTTTTTCCTAACACTAACGATATTAATCAATTGTTCGACCTTTTCTTATCTCAGCTACTTCTCGGTTACGATCGGTATTTTACAACACGGGCTTCAGTAAATTATTCTCCAACTATCAATTTTCGTAAACCATGGATTACTCCTTATATTCTTGCTCTTTCTAAGAAGAAAAATGCCCTCGATCTTAAATTACGCCGTAAACCTTCTCGGGTTTTATCTAGAACTTTTAAGGATCTCTCAAATAATATTAGATACTTAGTAAACAAATCGAAACAGGAGTATTACGGTCGCCTATTTAAACAAATGTCTTCTAACAAATCCAAATGAAAAGTTCTAAATAAACTGCTAAAAGGGCCTTCATCTTCTAATTTTTTGCCTCAATCATTTCATAACCTTGATTCTACCTCTCTTACAGTGTACCCTCCTTCCTCCTTCCCCTTTTTCTATCAACACCAACTTAAATTACCCTTTCAATGTTCCTCGTAACTCATACTTTCTTTGCATCTCCCACCTTATCAGATGAAGTCGAAAAAGTTATATGCAACTTAAATCTTCTTCGGCCCCTGATCCCCTTGGTTTACGCTCTGATGTCATAATCTCGATCAAACACTGTATCTCGTCTCCATTAGCTTATATCTTCAACCATTCATTAATCTCTGGTTCTTATCCATCAACTCTTAAACTAACAAAAATTACTCCTAGTTTTAAAAAAGGCGATCCTAGTGTGTACTCAAATTATCGTCCCATTTCAACCCTACCTGTATTTGCAAAAATCTTTGAGAAGCTTTTTTTTTTTATTTGTATATCCCAATTTGTTTATTCTCATAATCTAATTAATCCTGCACAACATGGATTTATTCCCAATCGAAATGTTGAAACTGCATGCTACGATCTAATTGAATTTGCTTCTTCCGAAATGTCTTCTAATAAACGTGTTGCTTCTATCTTCATTGACTTTTCTAAGGCCTTTGACTCTATCCCTATTCCTTTACTTCTTTACAAATTGTCTTTTTTTATAATATCCATGGCCCTCCTTTGGCCTGACTTTCTAATTTGTTAACTAATCGGCGTTATTTTTTAGCTCTTTCTGGTAAATCTTCTTTAATTCTAAACAGAAGCCATGGCGTGCCGCAAGATTCTGTTCTTTCCCCTTTGCTTTTTAATCTATTTATTAATGATTTACCAACGATTTTTTCCTTAACTAATCCTATTCTTTATGCTGATGATGTTACTCTTTTATTCTCTAACCTAAATACTTCTCAATTAATTTCTTCACTCAACTTGGCTTTATCTGAATTGAAAAATTGGAATGAAGCAAATTCTTTAGTTGTCAATACTGATAAAACTAAACTCATGTTTTTTTTTCAACGCAATAAACGTAACGTTCCTAATAACCCATTAGTTTATTATGATAATCAATTAATTTCTGTCACTAATTCTTTTAAATACCTTGTCTTAATGTTAACCCATGATTTAACTTGGGATCTCCATATTGACAATCTGTTAACCAAATTAAACAAAAATCAAGGGATGATTTCCAGACTCCAATATTTTCCAAACCACATTCTATTAATCCTCTACTACTCTTTGATACACTCCTCACTTTGCTACGGTATCATTTTCTGGGGATCCTCCACTTCGTATAATCTAAATAGAATTTTAAAACTACAGAAATGGTTCCTACGTATATTTTTGAAATTAAACTTGTCTTTTTCAGTCTCTCATTACTTTGCACTTTTGCGCATTCCAACTAATCATCAGCTCTATACTATTCAATTATGTTCTTTTATTTATAAAGCCACTAACTCTCAATTGTCCCTATCTTCTTCTCTAAATATAAGACTACATCAACATTTCCATACCTACCCAACCCGTATAGCCAGTAATATCCGCTTACCCTTAATCAGAAATAATTATTTAGGTAGATGTATTTCTTTTACTGGCATCAAATACTGGTCTCAGCTATCCTTAGATATTCGAATCTTACTTACTTATAATGCCTTTAGAAAAGCTTTAAAAATTTTATATTTGTCAACAACATCCCTTAAGTTTTATTATAATTGTTTAGTAATTTCTGGGTTCAGCTAAATTAGCATTCTCACTAGTTGTATTAACTTTTTTTTGACCCTAATATTATCTAGGGTATGAAAATAACCTTAAATTTTTATATTTTCTAGTATTTTTTCTCATAATTATATTGTAAATTACTAATTTAAATTACTTATTCATTTTATTTGTCTACCTTCATCAATGTTTTGTACTCAAAATGATTATTCTAAGTGCCTTTTCAATATTATTATTGTTTACATTTTGGTCTGCCCCGTTTTGTTTAACTTTTGTAATATTGTTTTTTCCTTCACACGTCACTAACTGTATGTTTTATTATTGTATTTATTTCTAGTAGCCCCCGGGGACCTAACTCGTCGGTTTTGTACCATCTCGGTCCCCGGGCGGCGTCATTGTATCTTCCTCTAATAATAATAATAATAATAATAATAATAATAATAATAATAAAATACAACGTATGGCATGACAATTCAATGAGAATACAGTCTACGTCCAATTACTGGAAAAAGAAGCTAAAATATACAGGATAAGAGAATGGCTACAATAAAAGGTCAGAGGATGGCTTCAGTAAAGTGATAGAGACACAATAATTGGATAAAAATAAAAATAAATAATGGATAACAAATAACAAACTAATATAGAAAAAAATAAAATTTAAAAACATAAATTAATCAATAAGAATTGATGTATAAAAACAAAAAGTAAATGATAAACAAACTTGTTGTTTCTTTATTTCTTGACTACTCTAAGGCCCTTGCTTGTATATCAAGAGATGAATAGAATCTTTCTCATTTTTATAACATGCCCGTTAAATTGGTTAACTGATTTTTTATCTGATCGTCTTTATACTTTATCTATATTTAATAAATCTTCTTTGCCTCTTACACGTAATCGTGGAGTTCCCCAGGGTTCCGTATTATCTCCGCTTATTTCTACTCTTTTTATTAACGATTTATCTTATGCCCTTTCTCCCTCCTTTGCGATATTTTATGCTGATGATGTTACTCTCTCTTTTGCTGATGTTTCTGTCTTGAATTTGCAAACTACTATTAACCATTCTCTCTCTATTCTAAGTAAATGGAATTCCGCTAATCACTTATTGTTAAATCTTAATAAAACCAAGCACATAGTCTTTCATCAACGTAACAAGAGTTATGTTCCTATTGAATTACCTATTTTTGTAATTCTAAGCTTCTCTATCCTACTAGGTCCTTTAAGTACTTGGGTATTTATTTATCCCCTGACTTGTCTTGGAATACGCATACTAATGAGCTAGTTAGGTCACTTTCTAGAAGATTGGGTTTAATCTCGCGTCTTCATTACCTTCCTCCCACAATTCTATTATTATTGCACCATGCGCTGATTCATTCAATGCTTTGTTATAGCATTCAATTTTGGGATTCAACCTCTAACTTCAATCTATCTCGGATTTAACAAATCCAAAAATGGTTTCTTAGAGTTTTACTAAAACTCCATAAATCTACGCCTGTTTCGCATTATTTTTCTTCTCTTGGGGTCTTGATCATTTATCAAATTTATATTTACAATTAGGAACGTTCATTTATAAGGTAATTAATGGTCACTTAAAGCTCTCGACGCCTTTTCCGATCCGGTATCATTTGCACTTTCATTCCTATGCTACTCGGTCTATAAACTCGATCAACGAAGTTTTCAACGTCGTTGTATTTCTTATGCTGACATCAGATGGTGGTCTTTTGTATCTGTCGCTCTTCGTACTTCCCCGACTCCGCCTCTTTTAAAAGGAATGTTAAATCATTCCTGTTTGTTATCTGGTACAGAGGTTAGATTATCGCGGAGCGATAATCTGTGGCACTTACTCCTTCGAGGGACTTTTGCGCCATCCCTATATCTTAACGACTGCTGTATGATGGTCGCAGCAGCCGGAACTAACGGCTTTACGTGCCCTCCGAAGCACGGGATTCCTGTTTGTTACTTGTTCTTTTACAACCCTTGTTAATTTTTTTTCTTGTTTTTTTTTTATTATTATTTTATCTTATTTTGTTTTTTGTAATCCTAATTTTGATTTTTGGTTGTTTATGGATCTTTGCTTAGCATTTATCTTTTATTGGCATATTTGTTTATTATTATTATTATTTTGGTATTATTATTATAAGTTTTACTTGTTCTATGTAGTTCCGTGTTTTTTATTTTACCTTCCGGAGACCTAACTCGTCGGCCCATGGTCATACTGGCTCCGGCTAAGTAATTTTTGTGTTTAAATAGAAATAAAATAAAATAAATAAACTAAAAAAAAACTATAGCAAATCTGATACAGAATTAAGAATAGGAAATAGGTCGAAATCGGTTTGAAAATTAAGGAGAAGATCTGGTGAGGAGTCCTTGGCTTTAAAAATTTCTATAGATTCCAGAATTGCAATCTTGAATGGGTCTTTACAATAATGGAGAATGGACATCACTTCTTCGTGTTTCTTTGGTGCGTGTCTAGTAATGGCGAGGTGGTTAGCATAATGGGATTTGTCATCTTTCTTTTGGTAAGAGGCCATATGCTCTTTAAAACGGACAGTGAAGTTGCGGTATGACAAACCAATTTAAAACTTGTCGCAAAATCCGCAGTTTAAACGATATATTCCGGAACGGGAAAAGTTAATGGTTTTAGAATAGGTGGGAGGGTTTAAGGTACGTAAACAAGGGGTGGGAGAATGGAAAGAAATCTGGAGACCAAACGAAGAAAGGAAATTAGTTAAACGGGAGAAGTGGGACCAAGAAAGAGTGAGGAAAACATTTCTTGGACAGGATTAGGTCTGGAGGTTTAGGGTTAGGAGGGCGAGCTTTCTGTGACGAAGTAGACGGGAAAAGGTGGAAGAAGAGTAGCCATTTTTTAAGGCAAGGGAGCTGATAATGCGGAATTCAGAGGCACGAGAAGAAGGACATCTTCTTTATGGGTAGAAGGGTGCGATGAAGTATAATGGATTAAGTTAGAGGACATGGTGGGTTTACGATAGACAGAGAAGGAGAAACGGTGGGTGGAGGGTCATTAGTGATGAGAACATCAAGGAAAGGGATAGATTTGTTACCTTCAAAAGTGAACTGGATATGGAGGGAGAAAGAGTTAAAGATAGCAGCGGGCAAGGTGGAACGGGAATCGAAGACAATTAGGATGTCATCAATATAGCGAAAGTAAGAAATGATAGTAGAGTTAGAGAGGAGAGGGGAAACAAAGGTTAGTTCAAGGCGTTGTAGGAAGACCTCGGAAAGAAAGCTGCTTAATGGGAACCCCATTCCTAAGCCAGAAGGTTGGGAGTAAAAAGAATTATTAAAGGAGAAATAATTTTGGGTAGAAATAACGGAAAGAATAGCGAGGAGGTCAACGGAATCAGGTGCGGGGAAGGAGGAGGAAAGCAGGAGGCGTTCAAGGACGGAGAGCGTGTCCGGGACAGGGACATTGGTGTATAAGTTAGTGATGTCAAGTGACATAAGGGAATGAAAATCAATAGTGTGGAAAAACGAAAGTTTATCTGTGAGGGCAAGAGAGTTCTGAATATTGTAAGTATTAGGTAAAAGATTAAGGTTGAAGAGGAAAGAGGAGAGAGATTAAGATTGAATGATAACCTTAATGTCCCAGAATACAGTCGCCATCACTTGAATTACTTGGGTGAATCAGTGTGTCGCCACTGCCATGCTCGCCGCTTGCTTTCAGGAGTATGGTGATGAATCCATGTCTCGTTGGTGGTTACAACACGACTGCGGAAGCTGCACCTTCCCTGTCATATCGCTGCAGCAGCATGGAATAGATTTCCACTGGGTGATTTTGTGATCCTCGGAGAGTTGCTTAGGGACCCATCTGGCACAGATCTTGTTGAATTTCAGCTTATCACACGGCTAGTGCTGATGTTCAGTATTGAAGCCAATTTTCGGACATGAATCCGCCTGTTGTCCCTTATCAGCTCATTTGTTCGTGCGATGATGCCATCATTGACAGCAGTTGCTGTCCTTGCCTTATGAGGTTCATTGCCGGTGGATTCTCCCCCTCCTACAAACTTTTGGCACTAAGCAAAGACGGATGATCGAGACAAACATGGCTCGGTGAACTGTCTTTGAAGTCTCTGATGAATTTCAGATGCTTTCACACCTTCGTTGTGGAGAAACCTGATGATTATTCGTTGTTCCACTTTGGTTGACAAATCGCTGTCCGCCATTTAGTTCAAACAAATAATCATTTGTCATGGCAACCGGATGAATGGTGCTGCATTTGCATGATAGGCGGTAGTTGCCATCCCAACAATGAAAGTTTAGATTTTTACAACAATGAAATTTACAAAAAATAAAGTCCAGGTCAAATCTGAACGCCCCCTCGTATTACTAATAGTATTAGCAATGTGAAGTATTGTCTCTTTCAACACGATCGATCTCCCTTTCACACAACTTAGTAAGTGCAGGTTCATGTGTTGAAAAGGAGATGACTGGTTCTAATTCCATGGTCAGAGACCTGATCTTAATCTATAGAGCACCTCCGCGTCATGAATTAGAGTTGTGGACGCAAAGCTGAGTACTTCGCTCCCATCTTTCGCATCTTTTTGCGGGACGAAATTGCCATCACTCCAGTTGAAACCTACCGAAATTGATTGAAACAACCTCGACGCGTTACTTTTGTCATATAAACCAAAAGGTGAGCCAACTAAATATTAATTGCCATAGTGTATTTAAAATAACTTATAACAGTGTATGTAAAATATACATTTTCTTTACGAGAGCGTTGCAATGGGATGGCACCAGTAAAAGAGTAAGTTTACACAGATGCAGCAAAGAGAATTTTCATAGTGCCCTACAGATGAAATAAACAATGTTCATTGCACCTACTCAAATATCATCAAAGAATATGAACAAAAAATCTCGCTCGCTGGAAATAAGATAACATGCAGTAAAAACATAATGGGATTGGTTCACGAAGTAAAAAAAAAAAGTAACAACTATAATGGGGCCTACAAGAAGTTTATAAGATTAAAGTAAAAATCATTTGTTAACTGATTTTAATGGAGTTCAGCATTCGGAATTCATAAAAATCCTCTTAGAGTATCCACTTTAATAATTAATGGAAAATTGGTCAAACTTTATACAAATCTACTTCTCGAGGATTTAAGTTCGTAATGAAGCTCAGGAAATTTCCCGATTTTTATCACAAGCATAAATATTACTTTGAATTGTTAAATCTGAATTGGATCCACTCGTCTCCATGATGCCTTGAATAGTTTACATGCACCATAAACATTTATCTAGGCTGAAGGCGGGTTTAAAGTATAATCTTGGTTATAAAGCATCCTGCAACTTGGGAGATTTCCACACAGTTCTTTTTATCCTCGGCGATTTCTCTTTAATCATGTTTGCCTGCGTCCAATGCATCCGATGGCTTCGGAAAACTTTCTAAGACGCTACAAAGGTCGTTCAATTGCTATTAGAATGGCAATACTACCGGAGAATTTACATCCGTGTCCGTACTTTTATTTATCTTTCCCTCGCACTCCATTAAGTTGGTTAGCGTCTTTGTAGCGGAAGAAATCTCTTCCTGTCGTCTTCACTCTTCAAGTCCAGCCACTGGATTGCGCATGCGCATTATCAGGATCGCGTTGCCCCAGCTTTAGTGCCTCGGCTGATGGCGGTGGATAACGATCCATGAAATCTCGCGGATCGGCCGCAAACATGATTAATTTTCTCGAGGCGGAATGTAATGAGATCTCTCGGCTACAGGCGAACGGCACCACCGGCCGTGTTTGCTCGCTAAGTTGCGCGTTAAACGTGGGAAGTTTTTGTTTCACTTCGAGAAACGAAAAGAGAATTAGGAGAAGGAAGAGAAAACAAAAAAGAAACAGACGAACAGAAGAGAGAAACTCATGAAGAAAATCAAACCGATTCGATCGCATTAAATGTTAATTACATGTAAATAGCTAAAACGTTTTTGGCAAAGAATTGTCTTTCAGTCAAGGTTTCTTCTGTCATTCAACTTAAAGAATAGAATCAATTCAAAAGAAACCTTTGTGTGTTTTTGAATATGTTAACATTAATTTTTTAAATTATTTAATCAGATTAAATTTATAAATTTATTATTTATTGAATATATCAAAAATCAATATTTAAATTTATAAATTGTGCAATAAAAAAAACAAACTTAAATGGCCTTTTCTCATTGTTTTTTTACTTGGGTAGATATTTATTGCGAGTAAAGACAATTTCCTTTCATAGCTCCATTCAAATAATGTTTGAATGGAAAGAGTACTTAGCAACGACGAGGTTTTTAAGCGTTTCAGGACTATAAATGCTATAAATTTTTCTCAAGGAGCATCTTCAAGATCATTTTAAAGAAAACTCTTCAGAATTCATCTCATAGAATTTATATAAAGCGGTACTCAGAACAATAGAATATGTAGCTAGACATTGGCTATCGTATTAAAATAAAAAGTGAAATCGATATTCAGCAGCGTTGCTATCTATCCGACGATGAAAACCCGAACGGCAAAAGAGAAAAACATTAAAAAAATTTCAAACACGCCCACAGTTTTGTTATCGCTCCTTAAGAAATATGGAACGTATATCGTCGTCAAACAAAAATCTTTAAAATGAATTGCAAATTTTTATAAAATGCATCTTTATTGTAGAATTTCTGGTTTTCGATGAAGACCGCACAATTTAACAGTTACCACGGGCAAAAATCGAAAACCGGATTGTCCAGGCAAAATCTGTTGGCCAGATGGCACACTGATATACGGAAGAAAGTAAAACTTTATTAGGGTAGCATGTCTCTTTCCGAAGTGAAAAGAAATTAACTGCAGCATTCTACAAGGTTATCTTTCTTGCAATTCTGAAGGCAAAATCTGCAAGGGCATTATCGAACTTTGTTGTTGTTATTTATTTCTTAATGTATGTTTATGCAGGGCGAGTCGAAAGTCCTCGAACGTATTTACTCCAAAACTATAAAAGATATCAGAGTATGCCATATTTACACAATGCGAGAGCACCACCTGACAAGACGCTTACGCTGGGCGCGGGCGAGCAGTGAGTTTATGTTAGTCATGATTCTCACGCAAAACCACAGAATGAAACTTTCATGCAGTTAAACCAAGAGCACATAAGGAAAATTTGGCCAAAAGCGTGAAAGAAACTGGAAATCCACACATTTGGGTAGTTTTTCTTTGGAAAACAGGAAAATTTGGCAAAAAGTGTGCACGAAACGGAAAATCCACATTTGGGTGGTTTTCGGTGGAAAACAGCAAAATTTGGCCAAACGTGGCCAAAATTTGACCACAGGTTCCTTATGTGCGCGTAAAATCTTAACTTAGCAGTAAGCAATGCGTTTTTCCGAATCCAAAGAACGAAGTTCTTGCACTATTTGAATTCTGTACGACCGTAGCTTTAGACGTTTAGTAGACCTCGGGCAGGCTGAATTTCTCCAGAAACGTGGTCGTCACCACAGCACGTTGGGAACTTTTAGGCTTATCATACAAATAGCCTATCTCGTAAACCCGTATACACAGTTGTTTTCCCTGGTACAGTATAGAGCATCAGAAAACTTCCTTTGAAAGCACTGAATGCAATGTTGGTACGATTTTTGCGCAAAATAAACCTCTAAGAATCTGACTCAGATCTTGCATGAGAACCATGGCCGACTCTAGGTCACCGTTCGCCCGCGCCCACATTCCTCTCACGTTGCGCAGCGCATTTCTAAGGTCACACACAATTACCACAAGCAGCAATACTCGGGTGTCTTTTATGGTTTTACAGTAAATACATCTTAAACTTGGAGTTCGGGGACTTTTCGAATAGCCCTACATTGTCTTTATGGATTATTTCCCATTCTAAAGAAATAAACACACTTACACTGATATTATTAAGTATAATTAACGCTTAAACACGTATGATGATAGCCAAGACCAAGTCAGTAAGGACATTTTCAAGGTGATAGACTTCTTATAATTGTCCTATATTTTTGGCTGTAAGCAATGTTTTTGTGGGAAAATTGTGTCAGGCGTCTTGTATTCTTCTACTGTCCCGATAGAAAAATAAGTTTTTTTTTCAATGCAGTAGACAGAAAATGCCTTCCCTTAAAAAAAGTACTGCCCATTCCGCTTCCTCCTATCTACGCTACTGTCTTTAAAACTATGAAAAACGTATTTTCATTATTTTAATGAAAGCCTTAATCTACTTTAATGCTTTATCTAATCATGAAGCATATTAGCAGATGCTTTAAGTAATTTCTATTTTTTTTGTATTTAGTAGTATAGATTTCTTAGCTTTGAATACTATTTAGAAAATGTAAAGACTGTTTTTGGATTTTCAAGTTATTTCGCGCCTTTTTTATACAGCGCCATCAATTATCAAAAAGTTGAACAAAGATTTCTTTTTGACTTGAAAATAAATGCTTGATGCCCTTCTACGCATAAAATCTTTTTGTGTTTTTAATAATATATAAAATACCAATTTAATAGCCATTTGTTAAATTGTAATTCGAAAATTTAATAATCAGACATGAATTCTGACGCAATTTATTGTACTCTTAAAAATTAGAACTTTCGGTTTAAGATTCTGCAGTAATAACTGAATATACAAAAAGAATTTCAATTGTAACGAGAGCATTAAGTTAAAGTCTAAATGTCCTTTTTATTTACATTTTTATTATTAGTTTTGCCTCTCAGTTACATTAACATTTAGACTCAACTGTTTATCGCACTGAAGTTTTGTTTCATCTTCAAATGAAATATAAATTTTAATCTACACTTTACTACTACATTCTGAGAATATATATTGATTAAGCTACGGGCGGTCATGCTCCGGGCTCGAATAAAATAAAATTAAAAACACTACAGCAAATAATTCAGAATGTATGCAATGGAATAGCAATATTAATAAAATTAAATTAGACCGCCTTTTTATATATTGCTAGATTCTTCTAACGGTTGTGTTAGATTCTAACCTTTCAAAATCGTTCTCGTGATTTCAGTTTCTGATTTACTCTTTAGGTTTGTAACAAAGTGTCCCAACAACCTCCATCACCATCTATCGCCTGTTTTGACAATGATTTAAACCTCCACAATTTTTGGCATTTTTTTATATATGAGGATAAAAAGCATGGTAAAGTGCTTTGCTTATGTAGGTTTTTTTTCCTTTCATTCGAAATTTAATAAGGTTACAGTATAAAATGAATTTTTTGTTATGTTGTAAAAGGTTGAATATGTAAATGAGATCTTAAATAAAAATTACATTATTTGAGAAAAAGCATCCGGACGCTTATACCACTTTGCTTCTCCTTCAAAGTATTAAAAAAGTAATATGGCGTGGGCCACTACCACTCTTCAAAAAGGCTATCCGCCAATATTTGAAAATTTACAGTTGAAAGGGCATGCGGGTCTTCCGAAAGAGTAGTAGTCAGTCTTGTAACCGAAATGGGACAATGTGGTCTACCTTGCAGCCAACGTTTAAATTGATCCCACAAGTGTTCAATAGGTATGAAATCTAGATTCTCAACAGGTCATTCTAATTCTTCAACTTAATGTCAGCAAACTAAATCAGCACAGCCTGCGCTTTATAGATGGGCATACGGTGCTGATGAAACAAGGATGGGCCCTCATCAAACTCTTGCCACGATTGGGCAGCATTGAATTGCCTCTAAGCAGCCGGATAGTCCGAACAGACGTCGATCCCAATTAGTTCGGATTAACGGAGTTCTACTACACATTCACTCACCAAAAATCATAGCACACCCCTCCAATCAGGTTCCCTGTTCGTAATAAGACAGATCCCGCTGCTTCCATTCTCGGAATGCGGATGCACATGACTCCTTGATATCCCACCAGGACTCTCAACAGGTCATTCTAACCAGAACATTATTATAGTAAACAATTTTTTTAATATTAATTATTTGTTCTCACGCACCTCAGTTTCAATTGATTCTGATGCATTGTACACGTTGAATTAATGTTTTTGTTTGCATGAACGTTTGGTATCCCTGGTTGTTTCCATTGCCCACTATTCGGGTATAAATAGCGTCACTGGCAGAGCTGCATACCATGTTCATACGTGTTTTCAAACGCGTTTTTCTCAGTATTTATTGTTTACCCTTGAGGTCTCTCTTTTCGCGTCACCAGTCACTTATAGAAAAGAGACGGACAAATTGCGTGACTTAGACTCGAACCAGGACTTTCACTGTCGCTGCTCTAACCTTGAGAATTTTTCCTTTCCTTTTATATAGTAATTACTTGAGAATTACAGGATAAAATCTTGTAAGCATCCCAAGAAGGAGTTAAAGTAGTTTAATATTGAGAAAATTAGAAGATGATTTTGTTAAATGATTAAAATGTTCTCAAAATTTTAGTTTCATTTTTAATTTCATTTTCCTGGTGGTTTTGTCGGCCAAAATGAATGAACTTTTCCGTCTTTTATTAATGATCAGTGTTAGAGCATGCAATTGACTTGAAGGACTCTACGAAAATGCCTGAAAAATTGATGCAGCAGAGTTAAGAATTTGATGATCATACTTCTGAAAACTGAATTTGAAAAAGTTAATCAGTTTTTAAGCTATTATACAAAAAGAATAACGTACAGATCAAGCGTGCATTCTTACAAGTTACTAAAGCTCCAAATAAATGCAAAACAATGAATACTACATACGAGGGTTGGGGCATAAGTCATGGCAACTATTTTTTTTATGAGAATTCAAGCATGGGTGGAAAATGTGAAATATACAGATAAAAGAACAAGGAATGGACGAAATGTACGGACATTTAACAACACGCCAACACTTTGCTTCTCATGTTTATTAAGGTAGTTGACAACATTACAGGTTTCATGTTCTGGAATCATGAAGCCTGTAATGTTTCATACGTTTCATGCTTCTGGAAAATTTATTCTGGAACATGATTACAGATTTCATTTTCCAGAATAAGTAACAGAAATCAAAATAGAGAACGGCTGTTTTGATATACGAGCGTTGTTCAACTCGGGTTACATCCAACTTGCATGGCGGTTGACTGAGAACTGATTTAACATTGCTCTCTGCGTAACACCAGGAACTCACGGACCCATCTAATATTGTGGAAACATACTAGCAGTCACAGCTTCCTTGAGACATATGACATTTTATGATACCATCCCTTAGCTCTGAGAAAAAAAAATAGTTGCCATGACTTATGCCCCAACCCTCGTATTTCTTGAACTCTAACTCACACACGAGTTGCTATGGAACAATTGTGTATTTGAAAGATAACAAAAATAGAATACAAGTCATTTCATACGGAACAGATGAAATAAAACAAATGTACACTCCTAGTCAATAGGTTCGATTACATACTACACCTGAGCCCGTTTTCTTGAAACTATCAACATTAGATTTTTTATATTCCTTAATCGACTTTCTAACATGATTGCCTTGCGCCAAGGAATTGCAGCAGCTCCTAAACCTTGATACACGAGCCACGCCTTGTTGCGGGTTGCGGGCAAGCATTTACTCACTCTCTGTTGAACTGAGATCACCTAGCAGGTCCATTTTATTTAGTAAAGAAAAAATATAATTAAAGATGAACAAATCTAAGTTAGATGGATATCATTGAAGCAAATTAACCTTACCTGAAAAATTAATATTTACGCTATTCCTTTAATGAATAGGTAATGATCTTGAGTGAACCAAAACTTTCGGTTCCTTAATAAAATTAATTCTTATTTGAAAAAACAAGTTTTTCTATTATCATTTTCTTACATGTAATTATCTCAGCAGTTTACTTTTTGAATGGAAATATTTTATTTCTTATAGTATTACCTTATATTTCGATTTTTACGTTTCATTCACGCGTTATCTCGGCCGCTTTCGCCCGTATCCTTGTCAGCTTGGCGAAACTAAACCATTAGATATCGTCTTAGAAATCCTTTCCTCGTCTCTTCACCAGCTCGCTCCATTGATCTATATTGCTTAAATAAAGACAAATAATATGAAATAATGAAATTCCAACTAAACATATTACAAAAACACCAGCAATTAAAAAATAAAGAAAACTATCCAAGTTGTTAAAAAATATTTCCATAATGTTTAAAGCAGATCCTTAAAATTTCTTTTCCATTACAAAGTGGCGTGCCAAGTATTTTTTGCGCCCTGATCGAGTGATATTATCTTCAGTTTAAAGCAAAATCAAGTTAATTTTTTGTTATAAAAAATGATGCAGATTTGCATAATTGTGCAGAAACATAAGCTGTCTATCTGAAGGCAAGTAGGGTTAACGAAAAGATTTATGTCATTAAATCTGATATGCTGATTCATTCCTCAACCAATCCCCACCCACTATGAAATGTGTTACCTCCATTATCATAAAGACTAATAATTTTAAATAGTAGCACTTATTTATAGGGACTCACTTCATTAGTCCATTTAAATATTATAATTTCCAAGTTTTGATCGTCCGAATTTCCTCGAGTTCGTTGGTGGATTCAATCTTGGACTAATAAGTAATTTACCATAAGAAAATAATAATTAAATGAATAATCGGCTACTGCTATTAACCACTCTAATTTTTAAACCAGTATTTAAAAATTTTTAAAACAATCAAATATTTAACATTTTCATATTGAACAAATCTGCAAATAGCTTTGGTATAGATCGAAAACTGTAATTTAAACGTAACCGCAATTTAAAACTACAGTGTTTCAGTTTTACTTTACCTGCACCTTTGTTGATTTTTCTTCTGATGCTGCCATCCTTTGTGCGTTTTAAGAATTAAACGTAGAAAATCTGTAAGAAGGGTAGTGATTGTGGTGACTCGTTTCTGTATGTATGATTAGTAATGGAATTGTTCCGCTAAATTTCTCATGATTATATGAATAGCATAATTAGTTACTTAAAGACAAACTCCAAAGATTGCCTTAAGGTTTTTCAAAGCAAATAAATATCTGAAACATACTTCATTAACGCTATTTCCAAAAGCAAATTGTCTACCACATCACAAAACCAAAAACAAATATCTATTAAAGTGCTAAAACAAAAATAAATCATAGGAAAATGCTGCGCAATTTCAAAAGGGAACGTATTTCGAGTTCTAAAAATTTAAGGTTGGTTCTTATTTTATTATAATAAAATCAACCAGTTTATTACGTTTTCCCTAAATTCAGAAAACTTTTAAATCGTGAAATAATTTGTAATAATCAAGTTTAGTTTTAATAAAATTTCAAGAGCTTACAATTCAGGCTTGAATTGCTTAAAGGATCAAGAACGGAATATGTGTCTATTGCTATCTAACTCCGATACAAAAAATTAAATGGAAAACTCCATCCGCAGGAAAATTCACTTTCAACAAAGGGTAGAAAAGCAGGTAATTTTCAACAGAGAGAAATTAATGGAATTAATTTCTCTCGCTTTCTCTCCAAAATTATTGTTTATCACATTATTAAAAATACTGTAAATTTATTTTAAATTTAAAAAATCATCTTTTATTATATTACTGTATCTGGCTTGAAATACGCTTTTAAGAAGTGATCTAATTTTTTCTTTTGAATTTCTTTTTAAAAAAGACAAATGAAAATTTTATGTCTAGTTTCTTTGGAATTAATAAACTTTTAATTATAAAATTGTTCACAAATACCTCCTCTAAAGAAAATTGAATTATTTTTATTTTCCATTGCCATATCTGGTAACTTTCCTTCATAAAAAATATTCAGTCACTCTTAAAATTAGTTTCACCTTGAAAATGCAAGTTTCATTTTATTTTCGTAATTAACCAAAGAATGAATACATGTATATAATTTCTTAGAAAAGTAATTCACGGATAGAAGTGTTAAATTACGTATGTGAAGTAACAGAAAAAACTGACCTTTCTTACAATTCCCTTATCAAGCCTTACATTAATGGAAAGTGATAAAATTTAAAAGGAAGTTTCTTTCTCTCTTCAAATAACTACAGTGTTATCAAAAGTAGTTTCGATGGTTGCCGGAGAAGTATCAAAGAAGCAGAGAAAACAAGCAAATGGATTGCGACAATTACTGAAGCTGGAGTAACAGTGGTCGGGTAAAAATTCTGAATGATCGTGACCGGAGATCATTAAGACGCCTGGTGAATGCACACACAAAAGATTTCACATTAGAACTGATGGAGAAGTTTAACAAGGGAGTCAAAGCATGCGAAGGAAACTTAAAGGAGTGGGACTAAGCAGCTGCTCTGCCAGAGGAAACCGTTTGTCACCGAGACCAATAGAAAAAGGGATTCGTGTTTGCTAGGAACACAGAAATTGGAGTGTGAAGCAGTAGAAAAAGGTCATGTGGTCTAATGAATTCAGGTTTACTCTATTCTATAGTAATGGGCGCATCAGGGTAAGAAGAGAATCGCACGAAGCGATGGACCCGTGCGGTCTTTAAGTTCATAGTCATCGAAGTTTAAGATTGATTTCAATACCAAGCATAATCTCTGTTCACTCTCAGCCAATTGGAGCAGGGTTTGACGTTTCACTCCAGACCCAGAGCTACTTCTTTCACATGCACGGTACCCACTGTTCAAGCCTGTGGAGATTATGTGATGATCTGAGGTTGCTTCTGTTGGTCTGTTCTAGTTCTGCAACATTATGAAGCAATAAAATGACGTCAGCCGAGTATCAGGATATACAGGATAACCAGGCTATCCTTTTCATGAACGAGTTTTTTTCCTGATGGCACTGGAATATTCTAGCACAACAATGCCAGGATTCACCGAGCTCGAATTGTAACTGACTGGTTCTGACTCATGATGACTAGTCCGCAGTCATCAATACATTAACTGGCCTCCGATTAGTTCTGATCTTAATCCTATAGAAAGTCTTTGGGATGTGTTGGAGAAATTCTATTCTCATATACATATTCCATGACCTGAGTTTACGACATAAAAAATGCGTTCTAAAATTCAATGCCAAGATAACGCCTTATCATGACCTCGAGATTTATTATTATGGCCTTTACTTGTCGTGAGCGTGAACTGTTCGTCAGAGATCTTATTTAGTTTAAGTGAATGCAGATGTCATACGGAAATAAAAAAATTTTGGCGATAAACACCAAAGGCATCATATATTCTCTTCGTCGTTTTCCTCTGGGTTCATCCTTTTTCATCAAACGCAGCCGAAATTGCCTTTTGGGTGAAAAGAAAGGAGTCTGTTACGCTCCGCTTTTTAGGATGAATTGAATAGACAAATAATAAATAATATTTGCATGTAAAAAGGAAAAAAGTTCGGAAATAGAATTGTCCATGTTGTAATATCTACAATTCCGCTAATGAAAGCTTGACTAGAATAAGCATTCAAAATGGAAATGGATAGCGGCCAGGTCAGATGAATAAGATTTATTGTACAGAACAGAATATGAGCAATAAAGAGCAAACACCCGAAAAATGAACTAGCAGGCAAGCCTATAAAAGTTGGAGAAAATATTGAATTGGAGAATTATTCTTATCAACATCGGTTGGAGAAGTTGCGGGCGGGGGGGGGGGGGGGTCGCCAATGCAACAATGTTTCTTCTAAACAGACTAAACTGTTTAGTCTACTTAGAAACTACTTCGCCATGTTGGTCCATAGATTTAGGGCATGTGTCCCTATTAAAACTTTCACTTATTTTTTATGCTTTATCCCGAATCTGAAATCAAAATTTAAAAAATCGAAAAAAATTGGCGATGGAAAGACCGACTTCGCGAATATAGTAATGATGCTTTTACGTAATTAACATCGTTCTAATAATGCAGTACCCCGTATTTTTAACTTATTTAATATGGAAACTCCACAAATAAGAATGTATTAGATGAAAAGATTGACTGAGAAAAAGAGAAGGGAATACAAAGGCGTTAATGCTCGAAATGACAATAAGGCGAACGTGTGTAATTTCACTACACGGTGTAGCAGATAGAAATGTCTAAAGTATCCTATCATCGAAATAAACCTAGAAAATTAGAAGGACATCCTTTCTAAAGTACTCATTCCTACATTAATCTGTTTGAAGCTATGCGTATAAAGAGTGTTTTTCTGTTTCAGAGGAAAAGGAAATTAGGCAAAAAAGAAAAACCTTTCAAGGATGACAGTTGGTAAATTCTGAGTTAGGAGCCAATGTTGCCAAAGATGTGTGGTGAATAGGAAGTCTCGAAATTAGATCAAGATAAATCGTCGATAAACCGATAATTTATCTGAGAGCGTTGAGATGTGTGTCTGCGAATCCTCACGGACGAAGATTGTACGTGTCATAGTGTATTACACGTGATCGAATTTGTCACATAAGAGCTAATAAATCAACTTCAGGAAACGGCGATGACATCGTCACTGAAATTGATGAAAGTGACTGACCACGTTTTTCCTCAATTCACATGGTTGCTATTCTGCTTTGATTTTCTTCTGAAGAAAATTAGTGAATTTCATTTTAATATTCCATGATGGCCAAGTGGTTACTAAAGAAAAATGAATAGCAACGTCATTGCATATTTTTGAATAATACTGAAAGAACGACGTCTGTCATTATAATCCGTCAATTTTGTTTTCGCTCCACTGTAGTAAACTATCAAAGTTTAAAAAATACAGGGATGATAAGGGTATTCAGTATTAATTCATTCAACAATAAAAGAGACAATTCTCATATCGAATTTTTGCATTACAAATTATCTCACGAAAAATGTGATGCGGCTATCCTCTGTATGAATTTCCGATGCCAGCTGCCGCAAGCTCACTGCTATCAATTTCGAAGGAACGCCGTGTTTTGCATTATGTAAATCATGCTATATTTTATAGTAGTGTAAAGATAATTTTTATCAATTAAAAATACATTAAGTCGATGTTACTATCATATCGGAAATGCAAAGGAAGAAAACTTAAGGATAATACGAAGAAAAGATAATTAATAAAATTTTATTTTAAAAAGTTGAGGATGCGTATTCGTTTGCAAATGCAACCGTTTATATATCATGAAATTTAATTAATATTTAATTTAATATAAATATATTAGCACAGCCCAATTTTGAGTGATTCTGATGTATTGTAGTTTTCCGATTACATTATCGAATCTTTCATTAAGTGTCTTCATACATACCTCATTAAATTAAAAGTAAAAAGACAAAAAGATTTTTTATAATTATATTACTTTCTGAATGCAAATTTTAGTCACATTGTAACCATCTTTCAGCAGAATATCAATAAAAACAAAAGACTGATGGAAGTTTAAACGAAAATTCAATTTATTACGGTTAATTTTTAGAACTGCGGCATCTTTATATTAAAATTTTGAATTGATTCTTGAGAGATAATTGATTAATGTTATTGTTGTTTTTAGTTCTTTGAACTTCTGAAAATCTTTCTCGTGTTGCTGTATAATTAGATATTACGTCCTACGAGGGTAATTCAATAAAGGCAAATTGTATTGTATTGAGCAGCTCATCATATATACATTTAAAAAAATATATCTTTTAAATAAGTAGATGTCTACGTAGCCACTGTCTTTGGAAAGCTTTTGTATTCCAGTAGAATGAAAATTTTGATTGTTATCAAAGCTAGAAATGCGCCCGGCAGTGCTCTTTAAACATATAATAATCAGACGGGACAAGCTGGGCTATACGGAAGATGATTCATGGGTCTCGATTTCATGTTTTTGGATGCTGATAACTACAGGGTGAGTGAAAAAAATGTAGATACACTTTGAACTGTCATAGAAAATTTATTTTCCTTCCTACAAGGTTAAATTTCTGGGATAAGAAAGACTACAGTCCAATTGGAAATGGAAAAGAATTGTTAAGTGTACTTTCTGGTCAAACTGAATGTTCCAAATGGTTAAAGTAAATATTCAAAATGGTGGCCTTCAGCATCGATACACATCTGAGAACGAGTCACGACTGATTCCGTACTTCGCACCGAAAGTGTTAAATGGGATTTCAGCATACACCGCTTGAATCTTATCCCAAAGTGTGTCCAGGTTACGTGGTTTCGACGGTACACCTGATCTTTTAAAGTGCCCCATAAGAAAGAATCGAGCGCCGTAAGGTCTACAGTGCGTGCAGAAAACTCGATTGGTCCCCTGCCTCCTGTCCATCGGCCTGGTAATTTTGATCCAAATAAGCTCGCACATCCCTATGATAGCGCGGCCGGGGGCCATTTTGTTGGTAATAAAAGCTATCATTACCGTACATTGCACAAATGGCAGGAAAAACGTTATCAGCAATTATTGTTAAGTACTTTTCTCCAGTTACAGTACCTTCAAAACGAAAAGGCTCAATGAAGGAATGTAACATTACTTTGTTCCAAAAATTTAACCTTGTAGGTAGGAAAATAAATTTTCTATGACAGTTCAAAGTGTGTATACATTTTTAAGACTCTCCCTGTATTGTAGCCGCAGTATGTGATCCCACGCTGTCATACCGAAGGAGTACACCTGTGAACAGAAAGCCGCGATGGTGACTGAGAATTCACCATAATATTTATCTGACCATTTTCACTTATCTAGCTATAATTTCGATCTTACCACAAAACGTTGTTTCCCGTCTAGCGCAGTTTTCTAGCGGGCCGACCACAATCTTCTCAATGTCATGCTAATCGCGTTTATCTTACCAAAAGAGGTAGAGTTCTCACACTGTAAGATGAAATGGAAGAGTTCATTTTATCGC
>JAHWFO010057280.1:1757913-1779675 GCA_023313115.1 Rhysida immarginata
TGGTTCGATCCCGGGCTGCGGAATTTTCTTTCCTATTTTTCATCATTATTTCGAACAGCTGAGGTAGGCGTACCATTAAAACCCTCACAGAACGTCTAGTGATTTATTCTTTAATAAATTAAAAAGCTTGATCACTGGATTTAGTCGAATTATTATTTTATTTACCAAAAATATTTAATTAACTGATAATCATGTATTATTTGAGTTTTCCCTTTCTAATTTAGAAAAAATTGTGTTAAATACCATACTTAGAAAACAAGGAACCGTACCTTTCCATTTCAGATTACCTTCAATTGCAGATAACTGCTTAATTCTGTCAAATTATGTCAAACCATAAGATCGAGAGCCTTGAGTAGAATGATCCACTAACTAAGGGAATACGAGTGATAAACTCTGAAGGAGGGAAAGGGGGATCAGTGAATTTCACGGCTATCATAATAGGATGTGAATAAACTTTTATTTTCACTTATCTAGCTATAATTTCGATCATTCCACTAACAAGGGAATCCCTCGAACATGTATGTCACAGATTTCCACCAAATTGAAGTATGTTACTCAATTGAAGCTACAATAGAAGCTTGCAAAATAAGAGGGTGCGAAATTTTGTTTCTTTCAAAATAAACCAGGAAAACGAAAAAATTTGAGCACACAAAGCCATAAAAGGACTCCATTGTTAAAGCGGTGAATATGTATTAATGCGCTTAACGGAACTTCTTTCTTCCACTACTCACAGCAATAAGTACGAATCCACTTCACATGAAATATGACAGCAGCAGACGGTAATTGAATGGCTTCTCAAGTTTCTAAACAAACTTAGTTTTTAAAAATAGATTATTACAATTAGCTAATTGCCTTCCAGTGCAAAATGTCTATAGTAATTTATAACCATTTCCTTAATTTATTATTTCATTTTATTAAGTAATTCGGTAATCAAACACGGGTCTGGCTTCATGTGCAATGTCGAGTAACACGTTGCGTTGGTGAGGGGGTATGTATCGCGGTGCTGTATAATTTTAAATAAAAATAGTATTCATGGATGCCTACTCATCTTATAAATTATTTCGAGACGAATGCTTGTACAGCAAGATTAAGGTTTTATTGCAGTGCTCTAACTGCAATTCTTTGGCAATCGCCGCTAACAGGTCTACTTCCCCTTTTTCCGCCATGTTTGTTGAACTCTGCGCACTTCCGGAAAGAACAAAAACGCTATCGCTTCCACGGTGTGCTTGCGCGCAAAACTAAAGGCTCTGTGGGGTTCCCTTGTAAGAGTTCTCGATCTTATGGTTTGACTATACGTGGCAAAAATATTGCCTCATTAGTTTATTTTTAAACCTGTCTAAAGAATGATCAATCTATGAGATCAAATTCATTATTTCATGCGTGAAGTGTTTTCTTGGAAAACCGATAGGGCTCACCTCTCCCTCCCTAGGTGGAAAATTCTAGGTGCATAGAGCAGTTAAGAATATAATCATGTAAAACAAAATTTAAACAGTACATTTGCTTTATTGCATCATTTCCTTTATTATTTCTTTTCATTGCATCATTTTCTGTTAATTATAATGACTTGTGGCTGCCTAAATATAAACTTACCTTGAATATAAAACGTTAAATACCCCACACAAATAGTGAGACTGTTCAGCAAAGTTAAACTTGGACGATTGAAAATTTAATAAGCTGATGGACATCAAATCGTATGCTTTCAGGAAAAGTAATTGTATAAAAAATCTATTTAAAGAAAATTGCTTAAGTGGTCGAATATTAATAATTTTGGAATTTTAGGATAACTGGAGAAAAATTAATGTATGAACATGAAAAGAATAAAGCTCTTATGCTCCTAAGCTGTTTGTACGTTTTTATTATTATTTTAGCGAATGAAAAGGTTCTTTTCAGTAATACGAACAGAGATTCTTAAGTTAGCTAATGAATTTTTTCAAGTTTTTAATGGAAATTTTGTCGTAATAACTTTTAAAAAATTTAAGGAATAGTGAAAACGTAATAAAAATGTAGTAATAATATCCAGGATGATGACCCCAAATTCCAAATACATACATTAATTTTTTATATGAATAATTAATGTTTTAAAATTATTTTATATCGAATAATTTAAGGGAAACTATTAATAATGCGTTTCATGTATGAAAATCAACTATAAAGAGAAACAACTGCATAACATTAATAGAATGATATTTTAATTATATTATTTTTTCTTAAAATACTTTACAAGAACTTGTCTGTACATCGAATACATTGCATTGAATTCAAATACAACAATTTTTAATAATTTAAAATGTCTCTTTATTTTTCTTCAATGTACCTGAAGGAAAGAAACCAACGCATCAATTCAACTTAAATGAAACTCTAAGACACCCTTTCGCATTCTTGGTTCATTCGCACGTGTTTTAATGTGTTTTAATTACGACTATGACAGAAGGGAATGGGGGATAAGAAAACTGTCGACGGAATCTAAAATCATTGCTTGCGGGTTGGAAGGTGTCGAGTTTGGAGGGACTGCCATAGTTGCATTGATCATATATCTATCTGTATTAAATAAAGAACATCTAAAAGAAAGAGGCTGGAAGTCCTTCGGTTAGTACGGTTGAGGTGGTCTTGTTTTAATTTCCTACTGGAAACAAATATGTGTAAACCATCTTTTTTTTTTAATTGTAACAATAATAGTAATAATAATACTCTTACTTGTCTTTCCTTAGTCATGCATACCACTTAGAAGAAGAAGAGGAATAATGAAATTATTAAATGAAAAACATTGTTTTCCCAATGTGAATAAGTTTTCTGATCGTGTTTTGGGAAATTATGGTCTACTTAAAGTTAAGATGAATAAGCTTTTCATACACTGAAAGAATGAAGGCCATCTTCGTCAACATAATAAGACTCGTAAAGACCTACAAAGAAAGATACTTGTCATGAAGAGGCCACTCGGAGAATCGTCTGCCTCCTTTAAAGAACAGGGAGACTTCAGGTTAAACTGCTCCGTTGACAACAGTTACATGAAGTACCTCAGCAGTTTTATATATTACATAGATTATTTTTTTCATCTTTGTTTTAGCAATCATACTTATGATTTTACATCAAGATATCTATATAGTTTATGTACACAGATCATTTGCTTCCAGCAACAAGTGTATTTACATTCACACACGTGACAGATTAGACACACGTACATATTCGATTCTCAAGAGAACAAAACGTTCAACCTTATAGGTGACGTCCATATTCAGACGAGAAGAATCGAAAGATGAACATTTAAAATATTGCACACTTCCCGGCATGCCACCAGAATGAAACGGGAGGATTATTATTACAAACTGAAATCAGCCTTAAGTTTTTATTGCTGTTAGCTTGAATTTTTTTAAATCACATGCACACAGCACGAATAAAGTCTAAAGGAAATTCCTAGGTAAAGGAACACTGGCACACTTAGACGTTTCGTCATGAAAAAGAGTCCGATGGATATCTCTTTAATATTCCTCAAAGATGAAAACGGATACTAGCGCCGGATCGCGTAAAGTAGGCTTAATTAAGCGCAAATCAATAAAATAATTAGCATCTGTATAAAAAATATGTACACGCTATTTGTAAAAAAAATATATGAAGTGAATGATGAACAAAAGAAAACTTATGCACATTTTCTGAAAAAATAATAATTTTCATATAAGTTGAATATATAATTAATAAAAGCCTGACTGAATATTATCGCTGTAATTATATACAACCCTATAGAGAGCACTTAATAAGCAGGCATTAGTCTTTTAACAAACTCCCTTCTTCACGACAGGAGTCGGAGAGTTTCATCTCCGTTTTTTTTAAATTTTATTTACGAATAGAATACGGCAAAATACATTTTAAACTCTGGAAAACTTAAGAGATTTAGCAACACATCACTCACATCTATTTTCAGTTAGCCTCAAAACATCTTTCCATACTACTGTGCTCGATCACTTGCATTGTCAAATTGATAATGTACTAGAGTATAACATTTGTTAAAATTTCTCTATACTATTAGCAAATTAAGCTTTTTTTTGTATTGTTTTGTTTTGGAAGTTGTGCTGTGACGATTTTGTGTTTACGTTATTGTGCCTATTGTTTAATAGCGAAATTATATCGCTAGAAAATTTTACGTTTTCTCTTTTGGTTATTATCATTTAGAATTGCAGTTTCGTGTAATCTAGGCAAAGTGCGGAAAGGCTATTCTGCATTCCACATATGTCGATTCTTTTCAGCGAGTATAGCAGATCTGTGGGGTAAATGATCATGGATCGATTCATGTCCGATAATACCCTTGAAGATTCTGAACTTAAGAGGAAATAAATTCAGAACAGCCTTTTCTGTAACTTTTGCAGTACTTTGTTCTTTGATTAGACTAGTTATACATTGTAACCTAATATGCAGCAGGTTTCGATTAAGGAAAAACAGATTCGACGTTTTTCCGCGAACTCGGCGAAGTTCATGAATTTTATTCTAATTTGAATAAACTCGATATTTCGCGACAGCATAAATTTTTAATTGTGAATTCAATGGTTGATAACGCTATTGGCTAAACAATTAATTACAGTAACGTCATTTACACAATGAAAGACTCAACTGCATTCACAGGAAAAATATGGATATATTTAAAGATATGAAATTTTTAAGTTTTTTAGGATTTTAAGATCCGCCTTGCTTGGATTCCAGAAAAACCGCTTTCTTTCATTCTTCCTACTATTTGAAAGTTTATTCGAGATTTTATTCTCCTATTAAATTATATATAAATCTTTGTATTGTGTGAGATCAAACCAGACATTTTCAACTGTTTCATCTTTTCCCTACAACACTTAAGCAAACATTTGATATTTGATGGTCCCGAAAATGCAAGCAGTATACGTGGTCAGGGCACCAAGTCCAACAAAACTTAGCTTAGCGTTGAGGGAAAAAAAAGGCGGCGACAATAGTATTGGTGAGAGACTTACTCCCTTGCTAGTCCTTAGAATCGAGTCTGTTGGTGGTTTAGAACCGAGTGACGCCACGCTTGTGAGCTATCGCAGATAACTGAGGCCACTCTGGTCAGTTTCTTCTTCGCCCCACGCCTGCTGGGCCGAAGCGATGGGGTCGTAGGCGCTAGGATCGTAGGCGTTGGGATTGGCGACGCCCGTCGGTTGATAGTAGCTGTCTTGCTTTTCGTACTCGGTGGTACTACCGTCCGTGGATTGGTACGGAACATTGTCCATGGCGCCGTGACCACCACCACCCATCTGAGCAGAGTTGTCGTCAGGCTGCTGTTGCTGCATCTCTATCGTCTGGCCGTCGGACGATTCCAAGACACTGTTTCTGATGCCGTAGGTGAAATATACGATGAACCCTGTTAAAATAATATTAAGCTGTCAATGAGAGACACTCGCAGGCAAACTAAAATTAGCCTATTCGAGGGCCGGCCCACTACGTTATAGAGGAAATTCTCAGTGTGATATTTCCGAAAGAGAAAACATTTTTAAATAGATCAGCAAATTTGAAAATGATTATCAAACATAAAAGCATGTTAATTATGTTAATAATTTTGAAATATTGGACAAATTGAATAGCTTTAATTAATTAAAGACTGAAAACGACAAAGTCATTTCTTTAGAATCGAGGACTTGTCTTTTCCTTCACTCCATAAAGCCTGGGGCGGGCCCCGAAAATACTGAAGTGATTTTTGTGGAAAGCATAAATTCAAAAATTAAAACATCAATTAAATGCTCTTAATGGATATGTCAATGTAATCGATTCTTACGATTTACTTATATGAATACGAGCTACCGGGTGGCGCAAAAGTGGTGTTAGAAACTTTTTGTCTACTACGACATAATATGAGGATAATAATTCTTGGTGATAATTCTTGTTATCATATTTATGCTATAACAGACATCCTAAAATTTAATGCAGAAGGTTTTCAAAGTGGTTTCCATCTGCTGCAATCTGTGTGTGGAGCCTTGAATTGGGCTCCTCATTGAATAGGATTCTGACTCGTTCCACATTCTCCGAGGTTACAACTGAGGCTGGTCGTCCTGAGTGGCCCTTCCTGGAATCATGTACTGATCCGGTCGTTTCAAAATGTTTCACCAACCTGTAAAACCCATGGAACAAGATTACGGTACGGTACAAAAACCCGCATCAAAGGATGCTTCAATTTTGCCATCACAATTTGGCTTCAGTTCTGTACTGTAATCTCACCGCACAATAGTCAGTGAGTTATAGAATGTTCTGTACTGCAATAGAACAGTATCACGAGGAAAATCATTTACGGCGTACGATTAAACCACAATAGACAAAAATTTCGAACATCTTTTTTTGCGCCACCCGGTATAATGAAAATCTTAATGTTGTTATGTAGAATCTTGAAAAATAATATTGCTAAGTTGAATGTCAGTTTTATATTTGAATATGAAAATAAGATGAAAATAAGGAATAAGTATGAATTATTGATTTAAGGAGTTTAAATGATAATTTAAATTTAAAATGAGTTTAGTCTCCTTATAATGGGGAAAATCGTGAAATAATAAAACAAAATTTCATTGGAATAACACAAAAATCATTGGAAAAGAAGAAAATTATAAAAAAAGATTAATTAAAGAAACAATAAATATCATTACAAATAACAAAAATTTAGCCAAACCATCAATAGAAATAAACAATAAATGGACACTACTTTTTAACAACAATCACCCTAATATACAATAGCCAACAATCATAACCAACAATTACAATCAACTTAGTATCATCACCTTTATATCAATTGTTAAATTCTCATTTCAACTGTTTTTCAACATTCAAATATTTAATCAACTGATGATAAAAAATAATTCTCGAAAACGTTTTTATTGAAATTTATCCCAAAAATTTGGATCAACCCTTCAAAATTTCATCTGTACTTCAAGATTATCGTTTTCCCCTATCAACATCATCTGCACAAGTACTTCATCTACATCCTCAATAGACTGGTTTCATTTCTACCATCAACAAATCTTCAATAGACTACATTCCTTCATCTCCCAAGTTTCTTCAAGATTGGTGACTTTAATTTAAATTTTGATTTATTATTTCACGATTTTCCCCATTATAAGGAGACTAAACTCATTTTAAATTTAAATAAGGAATAGGTATTAGTAAGGTAATTTCTACATCAAATATTAAAATGATATTTTTTCTGTATGTCTGAGTAGATGTTTAACAATGATGGTAAAAATAAATTGCTAATAAGAACACTCACTAATAAAGAGATATACGGCCTTAATAAACTTTTTTCCTTTAACAATAATAAACTTATAATAATCAAGTGTTCCTTATCTGAACAATATCATTCTTTTAAAAGGACCAAAATTCGTGTTTCCAATTTCACGTATTGCTAAATTTGAATATCTTATCCTTTTGTGATAAAATACTTATCAATACTTTTGATAAATTAGCAGTACTATACCTATAACATGGATTTAATATCAGTATATAATTGCTGAAAGACTTAGTTGAGAAAGTTGTTACTGATATGGCCAAAAGTGTATGAAGTATCTTATTATTATGAAAATCAGCGACAAGCTTTAACTATTTTACTTATTTGATAAAAAAATTTTATTTACCTATTGTCATCCAGACGACAAATCGTACTAAAGTCAATATGTGTAATTTGAAAATTAAGTAAATATTCACAGTTATTGCTATGGCGGGAATAAAAGGTAAACCCGGAGTCATGAATTTCAAAGTTTTCCTTTAAAGAAATGAGGGAAAAAAAAGAAAATAAATTAGAAAAATAATGGCAAATTTTATGACTTGATAAATCAAAAATCCGTTATTCCTATTTACTTATTTATGTTCATCAAAAATAACTTCATGTCATGATTCTCCCAAATGGGCATGTAGCAGTTATAGTGAAATCATTCCATTCAAACGAAGTTTAAAAGAAAATATTCATATTCTTATATACACTGTAAATCTCGCAGCTTCATCCACACTTATAATTTTTCTCATTTATACTTTGGTTTTTAGTCAAACTTTCAACATCATACATTCGTCAATCGTCCATCTTTTGTTTACATATTTACAATTTCTAAGACACTACGTATATTTTCTCATTTCTTTGTTAACTTTCATTACCGCGCAGATTAGCAAACTACAGAACGATTCGCTAGGTAGAACTCCATTCGTAATTTTAAAATTTAAGTAATTAAAATGTGCTAGATAATTGTTGCTCTCAATATTTACTTTAAAGCATATAATTTTCATGCAGACTAAGCTTCTAGTTACAATAAACCACATGCTTCTGCATCAAAACTACTTTAAATGTTTAGAAAAGAATATTCCATATTTGTTTTAGCTACCTACTGAATCACTCATCATTTCATCCTTTTTTTCATCATTTCTTAGAGCTCTTATAATTTTCTTCTCCCTGTTATATCGCTTTCAACACTTCTTTCTCTCAAAATATTCCAAATGCACTCTGTGTTCCATATTATGCATTATTTTCAATTATACCATGCAGCTCGTCTGTGCTTTCTCCCTATCAAACACAAACACCTTTGTCTTCCACACATTGAGTTTCATCTGTCGCTTTTCATACAAGCCATTCAACTTTGTCACAAGCATGTTTAGGCTATCTTCATTCTCAGAGATGCCTCATCACCCGCTTTTTCAACAAACACATTCATCTACAACTTTCTTTCTATGTAGAACTTTAAAAACCAAAACTATTTATTCATTCTTGCTTAGTCTCCTCCATAATAGCAAACCATTCTAAAATTCTCTCCGCTGTAATTCGTTCATTCTCTCAACACGTTTTGCTTCTATACATTTAATCATATAAATCGAAAAAATATACAAAACACTTTTGCTTACAGAAATGTATTTCCAAAATTATACACACATACATTTGATCCACAAATCTGTCATCCTGCACGCAGTAATTCACACACAGTATTAGTCGCTGTTTTCTCTCTATCACTAAAATTTTACAAACTTTTCTCGACCATAAAAAATAGATCATCTCGCTTTTCCTTTATAATTTAGTGTATTGTTCAATCTATTTGAGAGAAATTTCATTCAACAAATTTTGCTCAATTTCAGCAACCATCCAACAAGTCGTCTTACATAATGTTTACCATGCCAATTGCAGACAGGTCAGTTTTTCGATTTTACCATACATTCAAAATTATAATTATCAATCCCTCCTTCACACGTTCATTTACTTCATTCACTTCTTTTTCATCGCAAAGCATTCTATCAACCTTGGTTTTCAACGCCACTCATCACTTCTCTTATCTTCCTTTATCATACCTCTTGCATACTTCATTTTCTCCTTCGATTAAAACTCTTGAATTTATTTTTTTTTAATTATAATGATTAAAATTAAGAAATGAGCGCATGATATTGTTCCATCTATCCAAGTTCTTTACCTGTTTTGTGGTTTCCGAGAAATAAAGATGAGAATGGCAATGATGGCAAACAAGAAAAGCAAGGTGAAGAAAAGAGTGGCGTTAGAGCCTTCCTCCAAATAGCTTATGTCGAAGACAACTATTAGGTCGAGGATAATGATGAGAAGATAGAGTACTCCAACGAGTTTAAGCACCAGTTGACCGGTTTCGTCTGTCGCTGGGCTGCGGTCGCGCCACGGGAAAACAGCTGGGCAAAGGTATTCGAGCCGCTTGAAAACTTCAGCGAAAGGACTGGGCTTCTTCTCTTCTGGCGGCGGCGCTTCCGCGACACTGCCATACATTTTTGGATCGGCATTACCAGCTACAAGTGATGTATCATCTTTGAATTTGTCGTGTTTTTCTTGGGATTCGATGAGATTTGTTTCATCGTCGCCCCAGGACAGAGTCTGTTGCAACTGTCCATGACTAGCGGCTTGGACATGGGGAGCCACTCCGCATTCTTCTTCTAACTTTTTAAAGGACTCCGGCAACATCTCTGCCAATGTGGTCCTTTCCGGTTGGTAACGAAGGATTAGCACACATGTACTCACTAAAGTATAGGCCAATAACGTACCTGGAATAATCATACACCATTGAAATAAAATCAGTATCAACTTAATAAAACACTTTATAGTTCTAAACAAAGAAGTATTTAAAATTAGTACAGTTGAAATTTTCATCGGATATTTAAATATATGCCAAGAATAATTGAAAGCATAATTTCTTTTAAAGTTCAAGTTATCAAATTAGGTCAAGTAAAATAAAAAGTTAAATAGGCCTATACTGTAAAGAGTAAACTTTTTATTGTTTCTAGGTTTGGATTTGAAGTCAAATAGTAGAGAAACTTTCTTCTCAATACAAGCAATAAGAATAAGCATTTCAAGCTCAGTTAAATGGGGTTTGTTTATGTTAAACACGTTATCTGCATTAATGAAACCCGACTCCAACTCTATTCAGTTGTCCTTAATTTTCGCAGGTAAATTAATAAATTTCATAATTTATTGTAAATTAATAAATTTCATAATTTATTGTGAAATGATGTGAAAAGGAATGAATTTCAATTATCAAATAATGAAGTCATATTAAAATTCACTTCTTTTCCATTTCTATAAATGAGCAAAATTAATCTATTATAACTGAATTTACAAATGCAGTAACTCATCTATTCTTAGTATATGGAGATTGTATCCTTGAATTTAATATTTACTTTGGCTTATGACTGCAATTCATTGTTTTCCATAAATTAAAGAAAAACATCACAAAAGGCTATAAACCACATTGATGCAAAATTTGAATATGTTCTTAAGAAAGTGATGCTATTGGAAAAAAACAATATACAAAACAGTGGCGCTATCATGGGTGTGGGTAATAAGGAAGTGGCTTAAAACACGTATTTTAGAACGAGGCTACACGTATTCGTGATCCTCTTATCAAAACTCTGAAAACCCAGTCTATCAGGATGGCTTAACGGTATCATTTGTCAGAGGGCCATTGGTAGACTAGAGGCAGGACAAATTCAGAAAGTGGTGTCTAGAAGGTTAAATATGAGCCCTTCTGTGGTCCACAGACTTTGGCAACAGTTTCTAAGTGCATATTCCGTCTCCAGAAGGTTCAGCCCGGGAAGATCAAGGGCAACAACACGGGCAGAATACCGATATCTGCAGTTATCTGGACCAAAGAGTAGGAGCCTTACGCCAAAACAACGTATAGCCTCCATGTCTTTCCCATTGGAACCGACTGGTCCAATGTATAGAGAAATTATCCTTGATGGTTATTTAAGCCCTTATGCAGGAGTAATGGTATGACAGTCCTCGAGCACACTCAGACTCTCTATTTGCTAGGAGGAGCTTTGCGATACCAATGGCTCACTCCCTATGGAGCATGTTGACACCATTATTAACAGCAGGGAACATCGTTGTAAGTACTATATTACAGAAGACACATTTCCTATTTCAAACTACCACCTCTAATTTTGGGTTTCATACATATGCTAATATTGATGTTAAAGTACTTTTCTGGAAACTTGTTTTTGTGTTATTTAACATTTAACTACATATTTTGGCCACGTTCATGAAAATCGACTAAGAAGTTTTTGAGTTATTGCTATTTTTGTTATTTTTCCTTAATTTATTGAGACAAATATAGAAATAATACGAAAGTTGTTTCGTTCTATAAGTGTGCATTTTCTACTATAGAATACAATGCAAACGACATAATATGGAAAGTGCAGCAAAATTCTGTATTTAAAGTAAGTATTAGTATTCTGTAATTAGTATTGGTAGGCTTGATTTAAAAACACGTAAGTAAAGGTTAACAACAAATAAAAAATACATGTATCATGAAAAAAAAAGAAAGAAAGAACTGATGTGAAGATTTGCCTATTAAAACTCATGTAAAATGCAAATTATACAAAAAAGTAAAAAATAAAAACTAAATTTGTAGACGCTACCAGTGGACTTACCAATGGACATCATTTCGACAAGAACATCCAATGGAATGAGGAGCGACGCCAGAGCTGCTGCAAAACCGAAGATGCAAGTAGCAATCGCTGGGGTTCCGGTTAGAGGCATCACATGACTTAGAAACCTAACAAATGAAAACGTATAATTGTATTATTAAAGCACATTTCACCTACAGCTAAATCAAGGATTGATAATTATCACATTTTATTTCATTTTTTTCTTAGAAAAATTAAAATTTCCTCTTAAGAAAATTAGCAATTGGATACAGGAATCTTTATAGACTAATGGATAGTAAATAGTTTCATGCTCTCGAAGAGAGAAACAATTAAAGTTCCCACTTGTTTTTTTTTAATTTTATTTAAAGGTCTTAAGATAGACTCTGGAGTTAAACACTATTAAACTTGAATATTTTACAGACGTTACTGTTAGCTTCACTGAACAGCACCAACGCTCGGATTAAAACACCACATGAATGCATGAATCTTTTTTTGTTGACTATTTCTTAATGAAATAAATAAGCATGCTCCTATTCTCTATTAATATTAATTCTATGCTATTTTTTATTAGTGCTCATAGTCATATTCACTTCTAGATATTTCAAGCCAAACTGAGACATCCGATGTTGCTCGGACTTTTTGTTTTGATGATATTTTGCAATATCTGAATGTGAAAAAGACATAGACTTAGATAATAGAGAACATATTCGCAATGGAAAATTGAAGATAAAACTCTTTAAATTTTTTGAAAAACATTTAAAAGCAATTTTGTGCCCGCATTGGGATTTTTCCGAGAAAATTCGATATTACATCCTTAACATATTAGAATTTCTAAAATATTCACATTAAGAAGTTCTTCTTAACTATTATCATTTAGGAATATCAGCAAAGAAACAATAGGACAAGCCAAACTTTTACAAGAGTGTACATTTGTAATCTAGATTGAATGCCTCACAAACTTGCATTGGAATTGCTTTTTCAAGATATACAAACAATCAAACACTATTACTGTCTCCAAGCGGATGGTTTTCGTCAAAAAATACCTTTCATTCCATAGTCACAAAGACTATTGAACTTAGGTCCTTGAAGACATTTATGCAAATTAAAACTCAAAAACAGCATGCGAGTAAGTGTCTGCTGGCAATATTGCACTGCTGCCCATTTGTTGAACAGGTTAATATAACCATTAGCATTCCAAACTACTTTTGTATGATTGCGGAGTCAATTGAAGAACTGAAAGCCCTAAATTTCGTCAATATTTCGAAGATCCCAAAACTGATCAGGAATTGTGAATATTGAACAGGAATCTCAATATCCCGCAGAATCAATAAACTTTCTAGAGCTTCTTGGAATATCAGCACTTCATCCGTCCTACATTAAGCTCCTGCGAAATCTAGACGCATCGAGTTTATGCAGTGACATGTGATTGTATTTAAAATCTGATGGTCCATGCTGTTATGGCAACTGTTTGACAATTGTTAAGGTATGCCCTTTGAACTCAAACCAATACAATTTCTTGTAAGTCCTGCCTTTGCAATATCCACCAATAAAACCTCAATTAAGGTTATTGCCATTCACTAAAAGAATTCATGCTTTTTTGCACGACCAACTTTACACAGTTCCAGAGTTCAAGATTTGTCAGGAAAATCAATTTTACATACAATTTTACAGATCTGAGCTTTTATAGGAGACGAATTGAAACGTAACCTTAATACTGACATGGATTTATTGTCATATTATGATTAATTCTTTATTAATGTTTTGCAATCATTATATTTTCCATGTCGGCAAGGACTCATAATTCATTTTTAGTAGCAGCCGAATGTTGCAGAAAAAGGCTATATTGTTCTTTCAATTCTGAATCTTGGCATGCTTAGGAAAAAATCTGCAAACGAAGAAAAATTGTTGTCAATCACTGGGAACTGAATTTTATTTTTAATTTATGATATATTGAAGTTTCTTTGCAAAAAGAAAGAAACTATTTTGTTCTGTCAAGAGCTTAGCAACTTTTATAAAATTATCGACAATAAACAATTTGTGGCAGCTAATTTCAAAATCAATAAACCTGAGTTTTGATTTAGGTTTTGTTATTCAAACAATATTAATATTCTATAATAAATAATAGCCTAACTTTAACCTTAATACTGAAGTCAGCACAACCCTTTTATGTAAAAGCGCCTAATTTCTAAAGTAAAAATGAATATATCTATTTATGAAACATCAGAGTAGATGCTTAATTTACTAGAAAATTAGGTGTTCTTTATATAGGTCGATAGTAGACCTCATATAAAGAGAACATAAATCTACAAATCCAACCGACGACAAGTAACTAACTGACTTTATTCTTCTCTAAATTATAGTTTCAAAAATAAATGCGAAAATATACCAGAAAGATTTTTTATCCACCGATAAAATATTGTACTAGTAAAACTTTCGGAAGTCTTCTCTATAAAACTCATATTTCTGTTAGCTTATGAGTATAGTAGAGGAATCATGATAAAAAGTATTTAAAATGAATTCTGTTTGCATGATCTCTTAAGTGATGACCTTAAAAATCAAATTATTTTATAATTTAAAAAAAAAAATGATGACGTTAATATTTAAAACCCATTCCCTCCCTATTTTTATTAAAATTTATTAATTGCTATGAAATAACTACTTGAAAATGAGTCCATCTTTAGCCATGGCGTAGACGATGCGGGGCATAGGAAACATCGAACCGAACATGGAGACAGTTAGGCCCGCGATCGCTCCAACCGATACGATATATTTGGCCGTATTGGAGCCGACGTGTGCAAACATTTCAACGAGAGCAGAGTCAGCGTCGATCTCCTGGTAAGGGACTATGAGGGTGAGCATCATGCTGGAAGAGACATAGGCGAGTAGAATGATGGCCAGGCTGATTATGATGGCCAGGGGAATGTCCCGCTTGGGGTTGTTGGCTTCTTCTCCTGTCGTAGCAATGATATCGAATCCAATGAAGGCATAAAAGCATGTGGCTGCTCCTGTTAGAACCTGAAAAGATACCAAAGATCTGTTAACACTTTTCTCTCCTCTAATTTACATCTCTGCGTAAAACGATATTACATTTTCAACTATTGGAACCATAAAAGGCTGAGATACAATTAAAAAAAAGTCCATGTAATGACAATAACTTACCCCTGACCATCCTTTTGGTGTGAAACCACCATAATCTGACCAGTTTTTAGTGTCAACATAGAACATTCCAGCTGACATAATGAATACCCAGATGCACAGGTTGATAGTGTTGAGAATATTGTTGAAGACAAGTGATTTCTTCACTCCAGCTACCATTAGAATTGTCATGAAGATGCTGATAAGAAAGGCCAATACGTCCGGAGGATTCTCTATGATTATAAAAATGGTTTTCATTAATAAAGTTTAAGTTTAAAAGGTTATTATCATTTCTTGCATGCATAATGAAGGCATAAAATTTTAAAATATGAAAAATTGTTAAAACGACTTTCTCTAAAATAATGTAGAATTACTTCGTTTCTATAATTAAACCAACGCCTATTCAAAGTTAACTTTAATCAGAGAATTCTTTCTTATACATGAAAACGGTTTCTTTGAAAACAAGTAAATTAGCCAATACTTTTTGTGTTATAAAAATTTTAATTTTTAACGAAATAATTATATTTACAATCAGTAAATGTTAATGAACAGTAAAAGAAAACCAACGAGAAGAAATTTAATTTTTTTGAAGAAAATTCTTGTCAACGAGGAAGAAAGGAGTTAATGAGAAAATCATGCAGCATATCTTCATTCTTCATCCCATGGGAATATGGGATATGTAGGATAATCCTTAAGAATACTGGAGCATTCCATGCAGTCGCAACTGCATTGAACAACATTTGTAAAATATTAAGAGAAAGTAATGGAAACATTACTGTGCAACTCAATGTGGTTGGTCACTACTGACTAAACAGTTCAGTTCCTAATTTTTTCCCCCTATTTTAGAAAATTGCATATAATAGTTTCTTATTTTTGATTTCTTATGTTTTGTTAAGATTTTATTCTTTGGAAAACAGTGGAATATCCAGCAATCGTGTCATTCAGAACTCTTATCTCTGTTGTCCCTTCGTCCCTTTTACTTAACCACCAATTCATATGAAATTGTGGATGCAATTTGTTATTCCATCAATATTTTATTAAAATTCTTTAATTCTCGTAAATACAGCTTTGTTTTAAAACGTCCTGTTGCTTATCTATTGATAGTGACTTTTGGGACATCTTGTATATTGAAAAACCAACTTAACAAACTTATTTACTTACAAATTTCATAGATAATTTAATAGATATATAGTAATTTTAATTATATTTATAAATGCATAATTAAACTTATCTCTTTTCTCTGTGAAATCTGTAGGTCAATTTATTTAAACTTAATAGTTTTTAATTTCAGAATTTTTAATTACGTCAAGCTCTTCAATTTTTTTCTCATTTGATCCGAATCCACTTAATGAACTTGCTTTGGTTGGAATTTTATCTTTAAATTCCTTTCCTAAATGATGAGGTTTTATTAAATAAATTAAGTTTAAATTTTACCCGATATCCTTCCTAGTGTGTTGGCAAACGTCTCCGAGATGGCGCCTGCCGAAAGGACGTCGAAGCACGCACTGAGAGCGCATGCGCATGCCGACGTACCAATCAAATACTCAAGGACCATGTTCCAACCGATAACGAAAGCGAGAAATTCTCCGACGGTGACGAAACTATACATGTAGGCGGAGCCTGTAGTATGAGGGACTCGAACCCCGAATTCAGCATAACAAACACCTAATACAAAAAAAAGCATATGATTGAAATATTAAATTATAAGAAATAAACTGAATTGCTATTTTTTTTAATGAGTTTTTTTCGTTACTAAAGAGAAATTTAATATTTTAGATTAATTCCAATTTGTATTTTTTTAATCAATAAGATGTAAGGAGATTTCTTTGGGTTCTATCTATTTTAAGAAGAGCCAAAGACGAACGACGCAACGTTAATTGCAAGTGACAGAGCGCACCTCCAAACGGCATCCTTGAAATGATTGGGATCGATTTTCTCTATCCCTTAACCCGACTCCCTCTCTCCGAAAGATTCCTTTTTTTCTTCTACGGCTGATCACAGAAGTCTAGCAGGAGCAATAAAAATAAAAATGGACAATTCCTCAATCCACATTCATTTCACACGGCCCACCGCATAGAATTGGAATGAGTGTACAAAACAAAATGTCGCTCTTCCAAAAAAAAAAATATATCCCAACTCTTTCAGTATTACAAAATCAGTTTTACTGAGTTTACGAATTACAAAATATAATCATCAGACCATACTCGAGTGGTTTATATGCATACAAATGATTAGATTTGCTCTAAGGTTGAATTCGAACAAGCCATGGAATTTGATCAGAAATAAAAATTAATTAGTGAATAAACCTTTCCATCTCGAAAATTATAGTAACATTTCAGTTTTTAATAAAAAAAAATAATAATCGTGGCCCTAAATTATTAAAAGCCCTTTCCCATAAATTTTTTTCAGGAAACTGAAATATGTTTTACAGATCGATACGAGCCAATATGACGGACCCACTCTTCCCCCTTCCGCTCAAAATGAACTCCTTCCTCAGGGGCCAAGGAGACGTCGAAGAACGACGATTTCGTTTACGAAGGCTCCTCATCTTCAGGTTGTGTATGTTTGTTTGTTTATACGGTCTACGGTTTATTCATAAGCATTGCAACTGTGTTTCTTTTGAATAAAGATTTAAAAAACACATTTCAATTTAATCACGCATGTGTACGCAAGGTGTTAAAAACACTTTTAAATGTAAATTTTATGATCTTTCAATCCTGTGAAATGTATAATTTATATATAAGGATAATTATACAAATATAATAATTGAAAGGGTCTTAGGAAGATAATTATAATATTATTATATTTTATTAAAGAAATATTATATTTGTATTTTTTGAATTAATTTTCTTTTTTTAATTATTAATCAAAATGGGAATTTTAAACATCATAACAAACAAATTCTCTGACCGTATCCAATTTCGAAGAAAACTAGCCATTTAAAAATATTAAATCTCTAAAAAAAATTCTTAAAATACAAGGCGTGTTTTTTGATATTAAAAAAAAACGAATACAATTTTTAACATCTTAATTTTTACATGAAAGCCTGCACCTTAATGTACTTTTCAATATTATTTCCACTTATATTAAGCTTCTGAATTCCATCCTCATAGAAATCGGCCGCCTGATTTACTAACCACTCCAACACGGATTTGCTCAAAACCAATCGTTTAGCCAGTGCTTTGACTTTCCTCGAGATGGCTGCCTCGAGAGATTCCGTGTCGAAGGAGATAATTTTTAAGCTAAATTGTCACTGGCGACGAAACATGGGTTGCTCCCGTTACACCAAGAAACTGAAAGTTCAAGCAAACAATTTCAGCCAGAAAAAATCATGTGCACTTTGTTTTGGGATAGGCAATGTGTTTTGTTTGTTTTTTTTTGCCTCAGGGTTATCCTGGAATGGTTAACAAATCAGGCGGCCGATTTCTATGAGGATGGAATTCATGGAAATTATGCCGAAAAACAGATTAAGGTTTAGGTTTTCATATAAAATTAGGGTGTTAAAAAATTGTTCTTGGTTTTTTTTTAATATCAAAACATCGCGCATCTTGGAACAATTTTAATTCATTATCACTTGGTAACTAAAATTTGTTAATAAATCTGGTAACGTGTTGTTAGAAATATTTGAAGCTATTGAACTCATTATTAGGATCGATAGCTACTTATGTTTTCAAAATTGATTCAATGGTACATGCTTTAATGGTACCGTTATGGTCCTTTGGAAACTGTCAATGCTAAGATATGGCATGTAATATAACAACTCGGTCTGTTTTCGCGAAATTTTCCCTCAGTCTCTTCAGTAAAACTTTCCTCAGTCTCTTCAAAACCTTGCAGTAAAACTTCCAATTGATAATCTGACCAGGTTGAATAATTTGAAAATTCGCAGAAGCACAAGAAGACGTTGGAACATAAACAGCAAGAACTCATAAAGAAATGTGCCTACGATCAAACAGCTTGGAATGACATGTCTCAAATTATTATGACGTAAAATAATGCTAGTAAAAATTGGTTCAATGGTACGTGTTGTAACGATGCCATCAGAAACTTTCTTTGCAAGATTTTGGCTTGTAATATATCAAAAAACTTGAAATGACGTGTCATGAATGAATATAACGTAAAAAAAGTGATAGCCAAAATTGGTTCACTTACAAGCCTTTAATGTTACCATTATAGTACCATTGGAAACTGTCAATGCTAAGATATGGCATGTAATTACTTACACTTTACATTATCAATAGCAAATTTCTGTTAGGCAAATTGTTGTCAATAGCTAATCGCTCGCTTCAACAGTACATGCCTACGTAGAAACGCTTTAGCAATAGATTATGAAAAAATAATATGCCCTTACACATAAAGTTTCAACAACTGACGTTCATATCATTAAATAGAAATGCTTACAAATTAAATGCTTATATGTTCGAAAATATAGAAGTACGCCTTAGCAACCTCAGCTTTAGCATCTCATTTAACCCTAACTTCGAAAGGCTTCTTTAGAAAACAAATGATTTCCTTTTTATCCTGGAATTCCTTAAAACCGTATCGGTCCTGGGCATTTCGGTTGGCTGACTTGTTATTAGTTAGCTATTAGTTAATCATAAAATTGAATAACTCTTTAGGAAAATGCCCTTTAGGGTAAGTAACAAAGAGAGAAACTGGAGAGATGAATCCAAGAATTAAATAAATAAGAAAGAATTTCATTTATTTATTTATTACTTTATTAATTTATTTCTTTATTCCACCTTATTTATTTAATTCTTTAGGGAAACAAAAGAGTTGTGCAGTTCGGTAAAATATTCTATAGTAAAAGAGAAACGATAATAATAAAAGATTCACAAGTTATTTCAATATATTTCTCAATTATACCATGTATTAGATTGAATTCTTAATTGTGTTTAAAGTTTACCTGAGAAAATTGAAGCAATCGCAGCGATGACGAAGGAGAAGATAACACCAGGTCCAGCGTGCTTCTTTGCGACCATACCTGCGACGAGGTACATGCCTGTACCCACACAACTTCCCACACCTAACGACGTCAAATCTAGCGTGGTTAAGCATCGCTGGGGAAAAAATTGACATCTATTTTATTTCAAACCTTTACAATAAATCATCATTAACACATAAATGAGAAACATGTTTCATATTAATCAATTTTTCATTTGTGCTCGTTCTCCTCTTTTGCTAAAAAAAAAAACAATTAATGCTGGGAGAGAGTTTGAAACGGAAAATGATTATGCCACTGAGTGTATCAACGTTTAACCAATATTTCTGTTGATGTTGTTTAAATTTATAAAAATATCTAATTGATAATTTATCGTATACCCCAATAAAACAGTGAACTTAAAACCCAACAGTGATCACCGTTCGTTGGAAAATTTGAAATTTTTTCGATAACTGGCTAATTAGAAGTTAGAATTTATGACCTGAAAGAAAATACCCGTTTTCTGTCTCAATTAGAGATAACTTCAAAATAAAAAAAGGCAGTACTAATTTCGTCCAAAATCTAACTAACCTATAGAAATTAAAGAGCCAGTCATTTAAAGGCGCAAATTTACCTGAAGCTAGAAAACAATTTCCTAAACGTTAATTAATTCATTATGTAGCAGCAACGGACTGCAATTAGATTGCATAGTTACTGCCTCCTTTACCTCGTCTTCGCGCGTCAACGCAACCGAAGAGTGAAAGAAAATTAGAAAATTTTCACCAGGGGTAAATTTTGCTCGTGAATTTCCCTAAGTATTATCAAGTGCAATGGATTTCCTCTTAACGAATTTAATTCGTTTATGAGGTCTTCATTAATAAAGTTAATCCCTAAACTTTAAAACCTCAATGAAATAACTATAAAAATTAATATTTAATCAATGTCATAAATATAAATCGTTATCAAAACTAGAAACAATAAACTGGCTACATAAAATTGAAAACCTAACTATTTAAAAGATTCAAAAAAAAACTTTTTAAAAATAAAAAGGCCAAATAAAAACGCTTTTAAAACTCACGATTTAAAAAACCATTTCAAACTCAACTACCGCTGTGCGTAAACCATTGAATTACTATTCTATCTTTTAAACGCACGTACCAGTGTATGAAACTTACAACTTTGAAGTTCACCCTAAACTCTTCGTTAAAGTTATTTGTTAAATGATATTATCTTATTGCGAACCATTATTTTTAACGGCAAAAAAGGATAATTCGTAATAACCTCTAAACTTGATGGGGCTTATAAAAATTATTAATTTAAGTTTAAGAAATTTAACACTTCAGCAAGATAATATAGCCAAAAATTAGAAATTTTAACAATATACAAGCAAATGCAATTTATTTTTCTTATTCCAATGGCTTCGCTTCAGCCGCCATTATAAGAGTGTGTGAAACACCACTTACTCTGTGGTGTGAAACCATGAACTATGTGAGCTTCGGTAATTTTAGGCCTTGTATTAAATTTATGAGAGGTGAGTAATTTAGATTACTCCACTTATCTTTTATAGAAGGAGTAATCTAAAATTTAAATTCTAATTTTTCTTATAAGATGCCATTTGGCGGAAGCCATGGCTTGTTTGCACAGTAAAACTGTAGATTTGTATAAAAAACGTACACACAGACCCACCCACAGACCCACAGAGCACAGACCCACAAACATCCTTCTTTATATATATAGATAGAAGAAGGATGTTTGTGGGTCTGTCTGTGGGTCTGTTTTTTATACAAATCTACAGTTTTATTCCGATCTTGATGAAATTT
>JAHWFO010057280.1:1779685-1890931 GCA_023313115.1 Rhysida immarginata
AATATGGATAAGTTTCAATTTGTAACAATGCATAGAATTCCTGTTATTCAGGCTTTTCTTAGAAAAGAGAGTTCTTAGTACTTAACAATTTCTTGAAAATCTTTAAAAATGATCAGTAACTGGAGATAATGGAGAGTTAGCAGACTATTGAGAAAGAGTGGAAAGACGACAGAGGAAGCACTCCTTTAGCTCCGTGATATATTGAGCAAATGGGAAGCAAGTAAATAGAAGAATCCGCGACCGCTAGACTGCACAAAGTGATGAATGGCCAAGTTTTGCTTCAACACATCGAGAGAAGAGTGGAAATTGCAACAACACTAAGTATACATCTGAGGTAAGATTACGTGAGTAAGAAATTATTGGAGAGGTCCAGCCAGTGTGAGCCTTTAAAAAGAATTTTTTCGAATTTTCATGTGTTTATTTTTAGATATTGCAAAATTTAATTTAATTTTTTGAGATTGTTCTGTTTACATCCAAGTGTAATTATCCCGGGCAACGCCGGGTACCTTTGCTAGTCTTTCTATATATATAAAGAAGGATGTTTGTGGGTCTGTTTGTTTGTTTGTGGGTTTGTTTTTTATACAAATCTACAGTATTATTCCGTTCTTGATGAAATTTTGCATACTTGACCTTCAAAGCACGAGGAAGGTCACTGTCTACCTCAGATTTCGGAAAAATAATAAATATCGATAAAAAAATCGATATTCATGGTTATGGCAAGGCATATTTATGAGAAATATCTCATGACCAACAATGCAAGGCAAAGTTAGTGCAACAATAGGTATCAACAGGGGTATCAGCACGCAATTCACAAACACACTGCATGGACCAACAATATATATCTCAGACCAACAACGCAAGGCAAAGTTTGTGCAACAATAGACCCATCGTGTTCGCATCAACAATGGTATCAACACATCGAGAAGAAGAGTGGAAATTGCAACAACACTAAGTATACATCTGAAGTAAGATTACGTGAGTAAGAAATTATTTAGACTAGCAGTGGCATCCTTGGAGAGGTCCAGCCATTGTGAGCCTTTAAAAAAATTTTTTCGAATTTTCATTAAGAATTTTTACTGTATTAATTCTAAGCGTTTTCATGTGTTTATATTTAACATATTGCAATATTTAATTTAATTTTTTGAGATTGTTCTTTTTACCTACATGTGTAATTATCCCGGGCAACGCCGGGTACTTTTGCTAGTTCCACATAAAACGGAGAAATTTCAATGATATTAAATAATTATATTGTTGAAAACACAAAATAAGATTTATAAAATCAATGTGACTGCCTTATTGCAAGTTTTACAATTTTTTTCTTTAGACTTCAAAGACTTTAAGTAGGGCTGCAAACGAGACAATAAATTAAATAAAACGATATCGATAATGTCGATTATCTCGTTTATTCGAAAAAATTTCCGTATTTTCGATATCGACTAATTGAAATGAAGCAGATGGTTCATTGATTGAGAACTTTGGGGCGTGAGTTTGGAAATTTCGAAGACGAGATTCGAATTTTGTGATGAGAGGGTGTTTTTCCTTCTTGGATTACTATAAGAATCCCTTGTATTTGGGGACTGAGTATGGATAATATTTTAAATTCTTTATAAGAAATTGCGATCACTCAAGGTAGCTGTGTAACCGCAAATAAGAAATTTTGGTTTCGTTAAAGGAAATCCCGTGTTGCTAAGCATTCATTATGCGAGTCCTGCTGCATTTACTTCATTATTTTAAATTAATTTTGTTTCACATATGTCTCAACAAATTTAATTTTACGCTGCTTTATTATTATGGAAATTTTTGCCTTTAATTATCTGGAAATTACGGTAACTCACAAAATGAGATTTCTACTCCATTATAATTTTCAGCTCTATAACAATTCATTTCTTTTTTTTATCCTGGTGAGCTTTCATTTGGTGAATTTAAATCAGGTCATAATTTGACGATTTATTATAGCATTTAAAAATTATTAATATTCTTGTATTTATAATAATAATAATAATAATAATAATAATAATAATAATAGTTAAAACAATCACGTGACACCATTCAATATAAGTTTAGTCCATAACAAAAGGTGTGGAGCTTTATGATTTCTTTCTCTGATCTTATCTCACAGAATGTGCATACGAAACAATACGAAGATTACCAATGCATTAAGGGACAACATCCCCAACATCTTGCATCCATTCCACCCGATATGTTGCAATGTTTTACTGCGAATACCTCTCATCGAGTTGTGCTTAGCACAGAATAGTTCTCAGTTTCAACAATTATTGTAAAACACAATGTAATATAAACATAATATATTTAAACAGCACTAATTTTGTATTGACAACTTTCTTTGTTCAAAAAATATGGGTTGCAGGGTTTGAAATCTCTCTGTATGAAATTTGAATACGGTTTCTCCTGCTACAAAAATATTTAAACCATGAAAATCATTTAGTAATCTAAATAAAATTTTGCAACCAATGTTTACACTGTGCTTTTAAAATGTTATGGGTCTGTAAGCAACAATTTAAAAAAATGAAAAATAGAAGAAATGTGTATGTATTTATTTAAGAGGGAAAAGTTGATTTTATTAACCTTCAATTTAGTTTTCCCTCCGGCGGTTTTAGTACCGGCAGCGGGTTTGGTTTCGGGGCTAACGTCGAGTGTGTTTGGGTTTTTCGTCCTGATCAACTTTCCGACGAGGATGACCGCCTGGCGCCGCGTCCCGGGGGCGTTCAAAGCCTGCATGGTGAGCGTTGCCAATCGTTTCTAACGAAAACCCCTCACGAGCAAACGAGCACTACAATGAAAAAATAATGTTAAAAAAATTACAATGATAAAAATGGTTTGCATTTTTCAATTCAATTAAACTGGAAAATAAAATTACATAAAATTACACATCAAGTGTACGTGAAAACAATAAATTCACAAACTGTCTTCTGTCCACCTGTCTTTCTCAAGAATAATTTTCTGTTTTTCAAGAATAATAGTCAATTTTCTGTCATTGCCACAAGAGGTCTTCCGGGTGCGTCTGAAAGTAAAGTACTGTATAGGAAAGTAGCGACACTCCGCCATGTTAGTGCAAGAGCAGACTTAATGCGTGAAATTTTAAAGCCAAGTCCGCAAAAATGTACGTAAGTCATTTAAATGGGTCAGTATTATATTTTGTTAGCAGACGACAAAGAAGACGTTAAGTCTGCTCTTGCACTAACATGGCGGAGTGTCGCTACTTTCCTATACAGTACTTTATCTGAAAGGGAATAATAGTCCATAGGACTTCGTACGAAGAGACGTCACTTCCTTAGTGATTCGCCATCTTGGTTCCACACGGCCGTTGCTAGGAAGAGTTTAAATCATTTTCTCCTTTTGAAATTAATTTTGGGTCGTCATAAAAACGTAGCAATAGAATATAGTTTTATTGCAGACATTCTGATCGCTTATGTAGCCAAACTAATGACAGAATCAGCATATCTAATGCTTAGCAACGAAATGTGTGGAACCAAGATGGCGCGTTGCCAAGGGGTGGAGCTAACTGCTACGTCACTTTTGCGAAGTTCATAGTGAGTTCCGTTTATATCGAGATGGCGATCCCGCAGTACCAAGTATTTTACAGGCTGATAGCGATGGTTTTGTTCCAACAAGATGGAACACCACCACACTGGTACGTAGAAGTCAGAAGACAATGAATAAACTTGAGTATATACTGAGCATTTTGCAACTTGATCCACTTCTGTATGTTGACTTTTGAAAAAATATAAAATTTGAATTACAGGCTTTTGATACATCCAGTACATCTTGGAATCTTTACACCACTAATTCAGAAACGATGCCAATATGACAATGCATGTCTAATTCATTGTCCTGGTTTGTTTCGCTCAATTTGAAGAGCTACGTGGTTATATTTCATACTGCTTCCTTTTTAATGTTAACCTTATACACTCACTGGTCCATTTATTATGATTATCTACTCGGCACATCGTTGGGCAAGCTTTTGTCTTCACCACTAATTCGATTTCGATAGATGCTTCGAAAATATTATTGTAGATCGCGAATATATTCTCCCGTACGACTTCTCATGAAATTTTGGTCACACATTGGATTCAAGACAATTAAACATTTTTATTTTCTTGTTAAGAAAGCTTTATTAGACATTATCTAATAGTAAGTTAGCCACTATGCTGAAAATCAAAAGTATCCTATGAAAGTCAAGTATGGTATTCTGCTCTAGAAATGCACAAACAATTTGGAAGATGTATTCAAATATATCGCATTGCACATACACAACGTTTACTTCGTTCCTAGAATAAAAATTTACAATAAATTTAAAAGACATCCAATATCATGTCCATAGAGGAAAATGCTGGAAATACAAAGGAATTATCTTATTCATTTCAGGTTCCGTTCAGAAAATGCATATTTAATTTAAAAAATTTCAAATATCTTTATGCCCCCGACTATTATGAACTCATTACGCATAATCATATTTTCTACATTTTATTTTCTACTGCATAACGTGATCAAAAATTATATTCTACTAAATTTAACTTAATTTGCATTCGTTTACGATTCATCATTGTGTTCATGATGTTTTTTTTCAACATTAGCGGACACAAATTGGAGCAACATGTTGCTGGGTGATCAGCATCCTGATTAGTGTGAATGTGGAAAATTGTCATAATTCACACAGAGGTATGGACTTTGAGAAAATATATAATTAGAAAAAAAAAGTTAAAAACGATAATTCATTCTAATGAGCTTAGTATAACGTCAGCGTTCATTTGGCGGAGCAGTTTGTTTCGAGCATATTTTAACATTTAATAAAGGGTTGCAGCCATTAGAACTGCGACTTTCGTTCAACCTATTAATCACAGTTAATGAGCAAAAAACAATTCTTGCTTCTCGAGTATTCCTATGCGATAATAACAGCGATTAAAACAACGGATGTTCTAAATGTTACTTGTTTCTAATTAAGAAAATAAACAAAACGCTTCAATTAAGAACTGCGGATATTTTAATTTTACATTCATATTAATTTGAATCCATCATTGTACTTGTGTTTTTCATTACATGTAGCATGAGAAAATGTCGTTGCATTTAAAAATCAAAATCTTTAAATGATATGTTCTTATTGGTAGAGAGTAGAAAAGTGAAACGGAATGCAGGAATAAAATAATCTGTTGATAAAATGCAGATTTCGTTTTGATTTTAAACGGAAGTTAGTCACATATGCCTTAAGCTATTTAACTCATCTCTCCTTTCCTGTGGAATATCAGTGCCTTATAATTTTTCCCCGAATTAATTCGCAGGATATTTATAGGAAACAGAGCAGAATGATAATGAGAAAATGGAGGAACTATATATAAAGCCAACAGAGAAGAAGACGCCTTGACGGACTGACGAACCGTGAAAACTTACTGAAATCCTAAATAAACAGGCTTAATTAATTATTTATAAAAATGGTTTAACACCCTTCTCAACATAACAAAATTTTTTATTCCTTATAAATCTGAGACGGCCGAAACAATTCTCTAAAAGGAATTTTCCGGGAAATATAAATAACTTTCTCCGGACAAACCAAATTCAAGAAATGATAGTCACTTAACAGAACTTTCTCCCTCGTCGAAGCACGTTGACTGTTCTTTCATATTTGCCTAAGATCCACTTCTCCTTCCTGCTGGTTAACAGATAAAGAAGCAATTTTGATGAATAACCATGTAAATTCTCCATCCAAAACTATTCTACTGGATAACGCATTTTAATCTATGTTTACTCAGTCTAGAATTAAGGAGTCGGGCAGAATAACTGAAATATGAAATATGCAATACATTTTTATTAACAATTTCCTTTAAAATGAAGTAAAACTTGACTTAATTTAATCAGAATCTTCTTTAATAACATATAACAAATTATTCTAAAGTATTTTAAACATTTATTTCAGTGTTGATGAGAGTATCAGTTTCAGTTTGCAAGGATCTGCAGTACTTATGTTAGGGATGAAATCCGAATTCATTTACAGAAATCTCCACCATGGTCATCCTTTATATCGCCAAGTCTAATAAACTATGGAGAAGATGCTTTTTAATGACATGCAAACACCGTTTTTGATATGCTTTCATGTTGTCGATTAGTTCATTAAAAATTTCAGTTTCATGATTGCTGGAAAGTATTTTAAAAAGACAAACTTGCTTTTAAATTATTGGAAACTGCCATTTTTATCCATTGCAACAACAAAATATTCATTAAGCTTAGCTTATTGGAAAAGGTGGGGAGGGGGGGAGAGATCCAACAATGTTTTTCTTCCTCTGTGATCATTGCTTGATTTCTTAATGATTCCTATCATCTTATCCGTTTCAAAATCACTCTAAATACATGTATTTTGTATATCTAAAACGAGTAATACAATTTTAAATCAGCATCAGAATTTCCCATTTAAAATAGAGTACTGGAACACTCAATAGGATTTCCATTGTTTAGTAAGCCTCTTTTATCCCAACCGCATGTGTAATGGAATTGAATTTTTCATTCATATTTTATAGCAGTGACACTATAATACTTTCTAGCTTGTTTTGTGCTTGAAGAATAAAAGTCCCAATTCATGAGGAACATACCTGTGTCCCAACTCTAGCATAGGATCACTAATATTTTTAAAACAAATATCACCATTCATTTGGTATGATGGGCTACAATCTTTGTAAGGTCAGTTCGGAAATGAGAAACGATTACCGGTGGCTGCAGCAAATTCCATTTCTTTAACTAGAGACCAGAAGTTCTTATTTTCCTTTTAAGAGAAGAACAATATCCTCTTAATCACCTTGGCCTAGAAAATGCGGCTTGTTTTCTTCAAAATCAACTGTAAACTGGGCTTTTTTATGGGCTGAAACCATTCTTATATTATTGCTATCAATTATACATGACAATTTGTATTTGAGGTGCAGTTTAAGTTCTCTAAAATTTTTCAAAAAAATAAAATTGAAATATTATTGACTAGAACAATCTAAAAATGACGTAATCAGACGTAAAATGAATCCTTTATTTGACAAGTGAAGGGAAATTGAAGAGCAATAAACATTTAAAAAATAACAGACACGTAATAAACTTTTTTTGGTTCTATTTCATTTTGAATCTCACCATCTTAAACAAGCTCTGTGCAAGAACGAAATAAGGGAACTTAAAAAAAAAAAAGAAAGGTGTGAATCGAATTTTTTGTCTTAGCCAGAATAAATAGCACTCTAATATTAATTACTTTTAGGATCCCAACAATAAATACGTTTTTGTTTTCAGTTCCTCATCTGCCTCACCCCTTTTCTTTCATATAAGCTCGTAAAATAGTGGGAACCGTCTAGATTTGGCGGAATTCCCGCATGCACCTGAAGTTCTTCACGTATCGATTGGTGACGTCAGTCGCATCAAAAAGAACTGCAGTAATTGTTAGATTCCTAATGCTTGGCCTTCTGGAGACCTCGACTCATAGTCGAACTTGGGTGTTTTCGATTAAAATAACGCTACGATAGCTGTTGTTCTTCTATGATGTAAAATTATTTTAACAACAATGTCCGCAAAAATGGAACAGACGAGTTAGAAATGGATTGACGTGCTTTGAAATTGAAATTTAACATAAACCAATTAAAACATTTCTATATCTAATTTTATTTTTGAAAATTATGAAAAAAAATTTCAAATCATTATGTTCCGCAAATCTTCTAATTAAAATGCTCCTGTGCATTTAAAAAAATCTATCAGTTTCAATTTGCCACTTCTTTGCAAATTAATAACTGTCATTTGTGTCATATAAATTCCTCTTCTCTTGTGATTATATTTACATTCCTCACTATTCTTTGAAATAATGCAAATAGATTTCCATATAAAAACTGCGGATGCGGGTGCGACCATTAAATGATGGAATGTTGGTGGTGGAGTAATCAGAAATGAGAAAGGGAAACCAATGAATTGAGGGGAATGAAAATATGCAATAAGTCAACGGACACAGGCATCTGCTGTTTAATTTGCGGAATTATTGGCCAAAGTGAATTCCAAATAATTTATGGCTTAGCATTTAAGAGAGATTAAAGTCATTTATTCATTTATAAAATAAAATTTTTCGGTATCCCAATAAGGCAAATTTTATGGGCGAAAATAATTTTGAATTTTCTTTATTAATTAAAACAGTACTATCAGTTTGTCTTGGATGTCATTAAACAGTAAACTTATAAACAATAATAAGGCATATACAAAAGAATAATCTTCAAGAATTTTAAAATCCTACACAAGTCAATTTTCAATTGAATTATATCCATCATTTTTAGATGGTAGAAGATTATGAATATTTTTTTCATTAGTATATCACATTTTCCCTGATTTAATAATGACGTCATTTCAAGAAGTATGTATAACCTTATCTTCATTCGTTTTAAAGTTAAATTAAAATTAAAAAAAAACAAATTTATAAAAATTAAATAATAAACGCATAGCATTATAACCGAAATATCTGAATTTAATGTACTCAATTCTTTTTCGAGGTAATCCTCTGAATCTTAAGGACGTGCTATTTTAAAGATGCACCAAAATCAGTCCTTTAATTTAACCAAAATATTAGAGATTTTCTTCCCCGAAGAGGAAGTCAAAGATAACGAAAAGCGTTTTTCGCGCATAAATTTTAGAAGAAATTCTTTATTTCGAAAGCTTGTAAATCATTTCTATGAGCTTAATCTAAACCGTATCTTTGTATTTCCTCTCTATTTTTTAGGATTCTATTCTTTGATAGAATAAATTATTAAACATTTTTCTTATTCCACAGTTAAAAAAGAGAAAATTTTCTCCCTCCTTTCAGCCGTCTGAAAGGTTTTTTGTTTAATCTACTGAATAAAACGAGGGAATGTCGACCTCAACTCGAACGCTATCTAACCTAATCTTAATTTTCCATTTGACAAATTGATATACAAATAAACTTGAAATCGAGCCGAAAAGTGAATGCCAAATCAATAGTTAATAGAATCCCAAATTTAAACAATAACAATAAGAAAGTAAAGAAAATAATAAAATAAAATAAATAATTTTCAAGATGCAGACAAGTGAAACTAATTAATACTAAACGTTCAGTTTTTTTTTTCCTACAGACTAATAACAATGGGCGATGTGCCAGAGCCACTGTTCACTAACGAAACTATATAACATAGTGTATTTACGGTAGCTTCATTTAATACAATATTAATTTCATTCAGTTAAAAATCTTCTTATTGATAAAATTTTAGCAAGTTTTATCATCTTTGAAAAGTTTTCACTAACAAGATTTTTAATAATAATGTATACGGAGAGAATGCACTAACATTCGATAATTTTAGTAAAACTCGTAAATGTACTGCTGATTACAAGCCAGTTGATGCTCTTAATTCTCCCGTATCAATCCAGTTATTAGCATGCATTTCTTTTGATTTAGAAGGTAGGTCGTTGCATTATAAAATTTTCCCAAATAAAGTAGTAAGATTGACCGCCGAGATAGCTCCTTTTTTTCCTATATTTTTACATCGAAAACACTAAAAATACACTCACCATGTGGTTGAATAGAAGTTTTTGCACACTAGATAGAGATTCGGATAGAACACAATCCTCGCACCATCTGTTGAATATGGCTACCATCACAGTCAATTATGCTCTGCATTTGAATCATCACTCAAACAGAGCAGCAATTAAGCGTATTTCGTCAGGGAACGTAATTAACAGACTGATAGTTTCAAATCCGATATTCAATCTGAAATTTTTTGAAATTCAACTTGATAAGGGAACATGGTTTTAAAATGGTCATCTATGGACTGTCTTCATGGTGCTTGTCATACTCCGTCTGATTCTTTGAAATTCTTGATTAATTTTCAAAACGAACATAAGAAACAATTTCCGAAACAACGTAGGCCATACATGAGACGTTATTAGTGCGTAAGTTCCTCTCTATTGTATCTGGTGTACATAACTATAGTATAGTTCCCATATCAAGTTGAATTTCAGAATTCAACTATTAGTTTTCTTGCGATATAATCATCGAAAATTTTGTAGATGTTAATTATGTATCGTCGAGTGTCGATATTTTTGCTTTTAATGATTCTTGATTACTCGCCATCATAGAACGTCATGTTTTTCTCTAATTGCTCATTTTACATAAATAATCATCTTCGTTCAAATATGAAACAACCAATGCAAAACTGCCTTATCAAATAAGTGAGACTAAATTAATCTCAAAGTGATTAATATAATTTAAAGGCTACCTAGTAATGATATAGAATATATCTAGTTTATACAATATTATGCTCAGTTTATTAAAATTAAAAGAAAGACTTCTCGTAGTGGTAGTTTATTTATATATTTAAAGTGGCAGTTCATTCTACAGGGTGAATACAAAAGTCTGAACCCCCCTTTTATTTTTTGAACCGAAGCAGATGTGTCAATTTTGATGAATCCAATGAATAGGAAGTTGTGGGTGGCCTATCCCATGGTGCACTTTTCATCATCCCAAATATGCAAATTAGGAGACATTCAAATTTATCTCAAAAACCGTAAGGGATAGAGAAAAAAAAACAATTGCAAACTTATTCAGCATAAAAAAACAAACAAAACAAAAAAAAATCATCCAAATCGGACCAACCAATCACCCACAATCACGTGGTGAACTGTTTGTAGCTCACATGTACAAACAGTCACACTGCACAAGGAAAACTGAGTGTTGATATTTCCTCCATGTAAAGCATGCAAATCAAAAAATTAACATAAATTACCATACTCACATTCACTTTCATGCGGAAAAGCAAATAAAAGGCATGTTTCAGCACACAGAAGACAGAACAATTCCAGGATGGCAAGCTACACTGTTCCGGAAATGGTCAACATGATCTTCTGCTTTGGAGAGGCAAGGAGAAACCTACATGCTGCAGTTAGGTTGTATCGAGACAGATACCCTAACGAACGCCATCCATCTTGTCAAACAATGCGTCACATTATTCAAAGATTCGAGGCTACAGGGAATGTTAATGCAGACCGAGGACGACCAAGGGCACAAGGCGACGAGGATACAACAACACTACTGGTTCAAGCTGCAGTTGCTGCAAATCCCCACACAAGCAGCAGAGCAATTGCTGCAGATGTTGGGTGCCATCAGAGAACTGTTCTCAACATTCTACACGCGCATCATTTTTACCCATACCATATTCATTGTCACCAGGAGTTACTGCCATTGGATTATGTTGCTAGGGCCGCCTTCTGCAACTGGTTACTTACCTGCCTGGATGACAATCCAAACTTCATTCATGAGGTGTTGTGGACAGATGAAGCCCAGTTCACCAGGGATAGAGTTATCAACAGGCACAACCATCTTCATTGGGCAGACGAAAACCCACGACGTCTGCGAGAAGCAACTCATCAAGTGAACTGGAGAATCAATGTGTGGTGTGGATTGTACAATGACACTGTGGTTGGACCGTATTTTTACGATAGAACACTGACTGCAGAACGCTACCGGGCTGAAATTCTCAACGTGGTAGTCACAGACTTCATTGACAATTTGCCATTGGCCTCGTATCAGCGCACGTGGTTTCAGCATGATGGAGCTCTTCCACATTACGGGTTGGTCGTTCGCGAGCGTCTAAGTGAGATGTTTGGACAACAATAGATTGGCCGAGGAGGACCAGTTCGTTGGCCACCCCGCTCCCCTGATTTTACACCACTTGACTTTTTCTTGTGGGGATACCTGAAGGACAAGGTTTATGCTACGCAGCCCGCCTCACTGGAGGATCTGGTTCAACGAATCCAGGAAGCGTGCCGAAGAGTAACACCAGCCATGCTTGCCGATGTTTTGGCGTCAGTTAGGTTCCGGGCCCAATTATGGTGCCCACGGTCGTCACATCGAGCATTTTGTTGATTAACTTTTTTTTAAACTGTTTGAAGTAACTTGTTTGTGCGGTGTGACTGTTTGTAAGCTACAAACAGTTCACCACGAGATTGTGGGTGATTGGTTTGTCCGATTTGGATGATTTTTTTTGTTTTGTTTGTTTTTTATGCTGAACAAGTTTGCAATGGGGTTTTTTTCTCTATCCCTTACGGTTTTTGAGATAAATTTTGAATGTGTCCTAATTTGCATATTTGAGATGATGAAAAGTGCACCATGGGATAGGCCACCCACAACTTCCTATTCATTGGATTCATCAAAATTGACATATCTGCTTCGGTTCAAAAAATAAAAGGGGGGTTCAGACTTTTGTATTCACCCTGTATATATACAGTATATACAAAGTATACAAATCTGTACCACTACTCTTGCCGATAGAATGGGCTCTTTTCCCTGGTCCATCTTTCTTCAGAAGAAAGAACAAAAAATGTCGACCCTCTATTAAGTACACGTGATCATAAAATCTATTTACCCGAAAGATTTTCAAACTCAAATTGTACTTTTACAATTTAATGAAATTTTTGTGTAATGGTCTCTGCCTTAATTTATGCTTAACAGATGTGTCTTCAAATTACACAGTTGAAGTCTCTGGAGTTTATTTTAGAAAAAAGACTTATTATTTCCAAATATGATTGGCTCGTATCCAAACTACATATGACATGTATTTGCTGGTTCCTCTATAAATGACTTCAAATTTGTCACGCATGTATTATTACAGTTGATCTGCAAGTTTATCTTTCTTTTAATTCATAGATTTGAACAGCCATAGCATTTTAATGAAATAAATGTTAATAAATAGTTTATTTTCATTTTTTGGATAAATTTACAAAGTTTATTTAGAGTTAAAATAATTCATTCACCTTTCATAACAGTGATTTGCTTGATAAATGATTAACCTTGAAAGTATTTTGGTAATTTTAAAAGGTTAAAAATATCTCTTACAAATCTTGCAGATAAATTTTGATTCTTGGGTACAAGCTAATTAAAACACTTGAGTTCTTGATAAGGAATGCGCATTTAATTCGTCATATGTATAGTAAACAGAATATGAAATAGTAAATACCGGTAACTGAAAAGTTAACTATTCTAACCTAATCTTTCTTAAATGTAATGTCTATTCTTTATTGATTTTTTTTTTATTTTTTAGATTGTAAACTTACATCCAAATTGTATAAGTGTTATACTCAAACCAATGTAATTTCAGAAGACTACTACTTCTTTAAATTCTGTTTACAACTATATTATTTTTTTGGTGGGGAGAGAAGACTTTTTTTTATCCTATCAAAGAGGATAATATTCTCTGGGAATTGAGTTGTTTTTCCTTTTAGCTGATAAGAAGTTTATATTTCAGCTCTTGAATTAGCAACGTGATAGACATTATATTAGTTTGGGAAGTGATAGTCATTATATTAGTTATATTGGTGTGGAACCTGTCATTATATTAATTTCGTACAAAGTATTCATAAAAAAATCAAATAACGCGAATATAAACAGCATTTTTTTAAACATATTCAATTGTGATTAACTTCTTACGTTCAATTTTTATGGAACCAAATTTATTTCTTCCAAAACATAATATTTTGCATTTTCTGCGTAATATTCCGTGATATTTCCCATTTACAGCATTCATACCAAAGGATTTGAAAATCAACCGTCTAGACAGTTCAATTGCTTGAAGCATAAGGAGCAATCAATAATGTAATGTCTTGAAATAAAATCAATGTACATAAGATGGAATAGAAAAGTTCGCCTAAAGCCTTTTAAATTTGAACTATGCATTTTAGTTCTCCATATCTTCTGTAGAGAAAATATTGTTAACTAGAATTGAACATAATAACGCAACAGAAATATAAAAAAATAAAAGTTACCTCTCTTGCGATGTTTTTAAATTTAAAAATCAGCAAGAATTTAAGAATATTCTTAAATTTTCTCCTCTCTTTTCTATTCCTCTTTTCATCTTAAAAGGGCTACAATTTTGAAGCTAAATTTTTCTTAACAAATTGGAATGTCCTATTTGGGACGAATGTGAATCCACAGTCTCAGAAAGTCAGGAGCAATTTTATGGCGACTATTACTCTACTGAGAGCAATAAGGCAAAGAGCAGCAAAAATTTGGAGGAAAAACCAATTACCTGACTTTTGGTAGCAAAGGTCACCAAATCCTATGGGAAGTTAACGGAATATTTTTCTACTTACTTCTGATATAAATAGTGTTCTTATAGGTAGCGATATCATTTTCAATTACAATTTAATCACGCACTGTAACGACTGCGTATTTACGCAGTACAATAACCAAAAATGAAACTGGTGTTGTTGTGTTTTTTCTTAAAGAAACTGCAAATATTAAAATTTGCATATTTTGAAGAACAATGAAATGCTTAGATCTCACTTTAAGTTAAGTTTTTAGTATTTTTAATTTTAAAGAAACCGGCATGTTTTATACTTCTTAAATTAAAAACTACCGTAATTACCCGAATATAACATGCCCTCAAATCTAATGAACGCCCACCAGTCCAACTTGTCAAAACTGAATGAACTTCGTGTGGGTGTGGCCCAAGGTCGTTGCTGCGTGATTCCATTTGTCGCGCAAAGATGACTCCACTTGTACTGTTTTACGGGCGACAGTCCTGGAACTTTCTGAATACACTATGTATGGTAATATTATTATTTGCAATATTTATATTATTTATTCATATCATTTTTCATTTGAATGTCAAGCTCATCTGCGCTTTCTGTAGCACAAGTTGTTTCATTGTTGGCTTCCCAAAGAATATCATCCCCCACAGCCACATTTCTTGAATCCTTTTAATAAGAAAATCACTAAAAATTAATTTCTAAAAAGTTAAAATCCACACTCTTATGGAATGGTCACCAGACATTGGTCACTATATCTTTGAACGGCTCGTTTACAACCATAACCACATCTATTAACTAGGAGTTCATAACATCTGGAATGGCATCTTCTAAACAAAAATGTCGATCAACAAGGACGCAAGGAAACTACTAATCCTCAACAAAAATTTATTCATACGAATGCGCATTTCGGCAGCCAAGGTGCCTTCGTCAGCGTATCCAAGACTTGATCAGGACAGAACTCATCTGAACAGAACATTTTTTTTCATACGTGAGAATCTTTATTTGCTATTTGCTAGCTTTGATGTGATGTTCGTTAACGTGGGTGAAAACGAAACCCACTCTGGCGAGGACATTTTTTTCTTTCCTCAAAATACGCGAAACTAATACGGCCCAAGTTTTTGCCTCCACAAATTTGAAAAAAAAAACTCCTAACGTTATATTCAAGCAAACACGGTTATTTCTAATAATTCTGAAAGAAATTAATAATATGAATTTTTGGAAAATTGAATAGACATTTGTTATTTAATAAGAAATAAACGAACATTTGGTTAGTTAATCAAAATTTTACGGTCGAAATAATTTTGTAAGGCTCGAAATTTAATTTTAAGTCTACGTTCTAATACAGAGGTTTTTAAACTGGGGACACGAGAGATTTTACAAAAAAGTCATATAAAAGAATTTCGATTACAGGAATTTTCATCTTTTAAATGGGATATTGATGGTGAAAGAGGGTCGCGACTTCAAAAAGTTTAAGCAACACTGGTCTAATGTGTAATTTAAATAGGATCTTTTTAACTGTTATTTTTTCCATTTCCTAATTAAACATTTGGTACTAGCAGAGGACCCGGCGTTGCCCGGGATGATTACGCTTGTAGGTAAACAGAACAACTTCTAAAAGCTAAATTAAGCCTCCAAATTGGTTAAATAATAACTCAATCACTACAATATAGAGCGAAGGGACTATCCATTCTAAGAAAAATCCGAAAGACAGGAATTTACCTCTTCACTGAAAAAATCCATTCTAGGTGATTTACCGGGACTATCCATTAAACATTTGTTATTATCATCTAGTATTTTATTCAGGCTTTCAAAACTGATTTTTTTTTTTGAAAATTTACATTAGAGATGATATCCTTGAATTTAATTACATTTTTTTTTTAGTTTGTGTTTCTGAGTTCAAAAGCTGCACTTTAATTAGTACAAATTGTTGACCTGAATTATTAAACACGAAATGATAAACATGTATTCTTTTCTTTCCATTTTGCAATAAAATGAATGAAAACGGGTTAAACGTAAAATATTAATTGACGAGTTTTATGAAAACGTGAAAAACTTATCTAATTAAAATAATTTTCAATATTTATGATTTCTAAGAGAAATATTATTAGCCCAACACAAAAAAATAAAAAAATAAACTGAAACATCTTTAATTAATAATTAAAAAATAATATAATATACAATTTTATCGATAGATAATCCAATTCCCCAATTTAAAATAACCCAAAAGGACTTAACTTTATTTCATGATATAACAAAATAAATTTTTATTATTTATTATTTTATTCCAGGGTTCTTGTGTCTCGTCCTCCTTTTTGTACATCCATCATTTATGATATAACAAAATAAAAACGACGTCGAAGGGCGACTGAAAACATTATCAGCTGTTAACATTTTTCCAGGTCAAGTTCTTTCATAAAGCAGTCCAACGGGATTAAAGCAGCATTAAATATAATTAAAGCACAGTTAAGAAAGAAATTTAATTTTGAAACCGTAATTTGCATATTAAATTCTATTGCGTTGTGTACGGACCATAGTCAATTTACTTTTAATGGCAAATTATTCAAACAATTTAATGGATTATCCATGGGTAGTCCTTTCTCCCTCATTCTAGGGATATTTATCTAGTTAAAAGGGAAAGAACTGCTCTCCACTGTCTGTTAATATTAAATGATGCATCAGATATGAGGATGATGTATTGAAATTTGTGATTTTGGTGATTTGAATATTTAACTATGAGTTCATGTTTCAATTTTGAAATCAATGTTGTAGAAAACAGAAGACTTAATTTTTTGATTTATTTATTTTTCAAAAATTTCAATATGTTATAAATTAAATACTTAGTACTTTCAATTGGCAATGCAAGTTTTTAACTCTTCAATTGACATGCAAGTTTAAATTTTGTGACTGAAATTTCATCTTATGTGAAGACGTCCTTTGTCATCCATGTTTGGCGTCCGGGCTGTGCGTCTGTTTTATCTACTTCGAAGTTTCATCATACCAAGAGTGTGAACTTATGCACATGTTTTTTCGTCGCTGGACTGCTTTAAGAAAGAACTAGAAAGAACTTTAATGTTAACAGCTAATAAAGTTTTGAGTCGCCGTTCGACCTCGATTTTTATTTTGTTATACCATGAAATTCAGTTCACTCCTTTTGGGTTATTCTAAATTTGGGTGAGGGGAGCTTATCTATTGGTAAAATTGTATACAGTATATTATTTTTTAATTAAAGATGTTTCAGTTTATTTTCTAAAATTCTATTGTGTTGAGCTAATTATATTTTTTACAATACTCATTTCCAAAAAAGTTGGGACAGTGCAACATATAAGAAGAACTCCAACACATTTGTTTGGATTATTGTATTGCCGTTTATTTCAACGCATTACAATATAAAAACGATAAATTAGGCATGGGATCACATATCTTATATGCTTAAAGAAAGATACAGGTGGTTTTCCTGTTTGGCACGTGCAACACACTCCCAAAAAAGTTGGGACAGCACGGCGTTTACCACGGTGTGGCGTCACCTCTCCTCTTGATGACACACTGTAATCTTCTGGGCATCGATGACACCAATCTTTCTAACACCGTAACCGGAATTCTGTCCCATTCCTGTTGGATATAGGTTTTCAGCTGTTCAACTGTCCGGGGTCGTCGCTGTCGTAGTTTTCGTTTAATAATACGCCAAACGTTTTCTATAGGCGACAGATCTGGGCTGCAAGGGGGCCAATCCAACATACGAATGCGCTGCCGACGTAGCCATGCAGAAGTTATGCGCGCTGCATGCGGTCTGGCGTTGTCTTGTTGAAATATACACTGACGTCGTCCAAACAGGCGCCTCTTAGATGGCACCATAGCTTGTTCCAGGATCTGTATATACGCTTCAGCATTGACGGTGCCATTGCAGATGTGCAAGTCTCCCATTCCATGGCCACTAATACAGCCCCAGACCATGACAGACGGTGGTTTCTGTACCGAACGCCTGTAGCACGCGGGAATATCCTTTTCGTCTTTGGTCCGGAGTGTACGGCGTCCATTATTTCCGTAAACAATCGTAAAGGTTGATTCATCGGACCACAATATGTTCTTCCAGCGTGCTTGGGACCAATTGCGATGGGCTCGAGCCCATATCAGACGGCGACGTTGCTGTCGTTTGTTGATGTATGGCTTCCGTTGTGCACAGTATAACTTAAGTTTGCATTTGTGGATGCACCGGCGTACAGTATTCAACGATAATGGCTTCCCGAAGAAATCGCGGGCCCACGTGGCTATGTCCGTAATCGCAGCATTCCTATGCGTGACGCAGTGACGTCGGAGGATCCGAAAAGCTCGAGCATTCAGAATAGGTTTTCTACCTTGGCCTTTCCGAACTGTGATCTCACCACTATCTCGGTAGCGCTTGATAATATTATGTACTGTTGATGATGACAGGTTAAATCTTCTGGCTATTGCACGCTGAGAAACGTTGTTTGTGAATTCTTGAATGATTCGAACACGAAGATCTTCGCTAACTGGCTTGCCTCGACCCATCGTTCCAAATAAGTTACCTGAACGACGGATGGCAACTGTTATTTATACGGAATGTAGTACGACGTCATCATTCTAGATTATTCCCGAACAATTCGGAAGGTTCCACTACTAATGGCGCTTTCTACAACGTATGTCCCTACTATTTTGGAACGTGTTGCAACACCCCCATTCAAAATGAACGTCCCGGCCACGATACAAAATGTTTTGGTGCACACAGTACATTTATGTCATTTCATAAACGTATCTGCTATTTTGTATTCGCGAGAAAGTTTTGTTACATCATCCCTTTTTGTTTTTTCTATATATTTTGCACTGTCCCAACTTTTTTGGAAATGAGTATTGTATTTAGAAATCCTGTAAATCTAAAATGAAAAACTTATAGTTTCATAAATTTATAAACATTAATAGTAACGTTTTGGGGATATCTAAAATGTAGGTAAGCATGTAAAAAGTCTCAAAGAACAAAGTCACTTCCGATAATTTGATATTTCCTCTTTTTTCATAATGTTGAAACATTGAATTAAACATATTGAATAGCCATACACCCAAGTGTGGTTAACTTAATGGAGCCATAAAACACGCATTTCCTCTAAAGCGTATATAGGCACGAAAGGATATTTGATTATATGGGACGTACAATTATAAACTGCGCTTAAAATAAATTTCTTCTTGGTTTCAAGCGCAGTCTGTTTTTTTTTTAAGTTCGTCACTTTCATTTTTTCTCTTCATCACCTCTGTTCGCTTCTCGGCTTTCTCGCATTTTCATTCCGACAGTTGGTGAATTTTTTTCGTCCTCCTGTCGATTTGCATTCCGAGTGTTTTGTACGATGAAAAGCGATTAAGACACGGGCGGAGGGGAAAGAGGTATGTGATGTGTCTGCGTATTGGTGTGTCGAATGGCGTTTCTCTTCTGTCGCGTTCGTTCGTTCTTTGCGAGTCCTTCTATCCGGACTTCCCGATTAATTTGTCATAACGTCTCCGCAGCCTTTCTTTCCTGCAGAGGTTAATTAAAGTCGCCTTAATTACCGTCGTTCTTGTGTTGTCTGCACGTGACACATGTTAGAGTGCGCACCGATCGCCATTGAGAGGAGCGTGCGTGCGGGGGAATGAGGGTGAGGTTGTCACGAGCAAATGGGCACCATTGACCATGCACCCGACAAGGAGCTTCAACTCACTGAACTCTTCCCGCTCAACCTCTCCTCTCTTCTCTCTCTCTCCAGCCCTTTGACTGTAATTGAAAAAGTCGGATTCAATCAGAGGTTGATTTTATCGGGCTTGCATTGGAATGAATGAAGCTATGAGCGAAGAAAAGAAGAACGAGAAAGAAAGAAAAAATAGGAACGATGATGACCAAAGGTTGGCGGCGACAGGACGTGGGATGGAATCAATAAGGAGAAAAGAAGGACAAAAGAGTATTAAACTTCTTTAAAACTTTTTTTATTGCCTGTATGGAAAAATTTTAATTACAATCGAGCTGTTATAGACAGATTCTGTGAAAAATAAAATATTATTATGGCAGCAGAAGCTCTATTCAAATTGTATAAGCTTATTGCTATATCTAGTTAATATTAATGCAAAATAGGAGTATAATTGTATTTTTCGTTGATTTAAATTTACATGTATGTTCCTCGGCTGCCGTGATTTAAAATCATTAATAGATTAGAAAACTTTTTTTTCCTAAAACGATATCACAAGTTCGGCTTCGAATTTAGATCATGGTATAGACATGTATTACGTTCTTTGTGCTTTCGTGTATATTCATCATCGTCATCATCAATCCTTAGACCTGCAGTCAATGTTTACTTAGCATCTCGCTTTTCATTCTCGAGCTTTGAGATCTACTACATGGTGAAACAGGTCTTCCCTCCCCCCTACCTTTTTTGAAGGGATTTGGGTATTTTAGAGAAATAACTGCAGTTTGATAATATAATTTGGTAGTATACCTTCTAATGATCCTTAATGGCATTCTTTTTAAATAATCCCAACAAAGATCTTTAATTTCTACGTTTTAATTATTATTCATTTGGGTAATTTTAACTCTATTGAATTTATGCAGAATAAATAAAGATTTTTTTAAAAATCGGCCCAGTAGAAAGAGTTGCAATGTTTAACAATACACCCCACCAATATGTCTAGCGTTTTCCATCAGAAAGTTCATTATAATGTATATGCTCCACAGGAAAGCTTCATTCTTATCGATGGGCATCAACTGTGAAAACGTGATTTATTTCTTGGAAAATAAATCTCAACATTTTGTTTGTCATTTGTATTGTCCATTTTTAATGACGTTAAAAACATATTACTGAATTTGCGAAGTCGGTCGTTCTGTTGCCAATTTTTTTCTAATTTTTTGATTTCAGATTCACAAGTCCTTTTCTATTAGGAACATGTTCAAAATGGCGGTTAAAGTTAACACTTTAGTCCTTCGAGTCATGTTTCCGAATAGATAGGACACGTGCGTCTATATAGATTTTACTCACTTTTTGATGTTCTATCTGAATTTGAAATCAAAATCAAAAAATTCGGAAAAAATTGGGAACCGAACGATCGGCTTCGCAAATGCAGTAATGGTTTGCGATCGACTTCATCGATTTGCGCTTTTAACATCGTTCTGATATTGCAGTACCACGCATTCTCAACTGGTTTGATTTATAATTGTTGAACGCAAAAGAACACGTTTAGAATCGAATGCCATTAAAAAAAAAAACAAATCACGTCTTCATAGATGATAAAGAAGCTTTCCTGCGGAGCATCTATCATGGAAAACGCTGAAGCAGATTAGGGTGAGGACTATTGTTAGTTATCGCAACTTCTGGTTCGATTTCAAAAAAAAAATCTTCATGGTTCTTCATGAAATGAATAGATTTGAAATTGCCTAATTGGAATTACGGGTCTATATCCAATAATAAAATAAATTAGAATTAAAAAAAAAATCTATTTTATTTAAGAAGAATCCCCTTAGGACCATTAGAAGGTACACTATCAAGTTGTACAAGGCTCATTCAATAAATAACCGGAAAAGTACTATAAAGAAATCTAAAATACGACCGTGATAATTACATGTTTGTTACTTTGTGGAGGCATACTTAAGCTATTCATACCTGGAGCTGGTAAGCCCACCTCGCTTATAGAATGCTGGGAAATAGTACCACAAGATGGCGGCACCCTTACAGGAGTGCTCCAAGCTGGAGCACCAAAGTGTCGCAGATGTTTGCTGAGTGAAACCGTGCTTTTGCTCCATGACAATGTGACACCACAAATTGCTAGTGTCAGATTGTCTATCATTGAGTGCTTAAACCACCCTCCATATTCACCCGATCTCGCACTTTCATATTTCCACACCTCTAGCCCACTGAAAGATGCACTGAGTGAATATCAATGGCCAAAAGCTCACTGTCCAGTAAATCAAGTGTGCCAAATAGAGTGTGCAAGGTATTCATATCCAAATTACCGATTTCTCATTTAATTTCCCGGTGAGGCGGTTGTGAATTTCCTGAGATTGGCAAGGAGTGGGGGCATATAAATAATATCCTTCACGAATTCCTACAAAAAATCATATAGGGATCGGAGTGCTCACGCATTAACATCATAGGAAGTTTTTATTGTGGTACCGTAATCAACTTTGAGAGATTGTCATTCTATCGGCGTAAGAATTACCACTATCCGTAAATTTCACAGACTTACGAATACCCCTGGATATTTGGTAAAACTGAGATAGTCTCTGAATTTCTTTATATTTGGCTGCACTTCGGCTTTATGATTTAATGGTCTTCAAAGGCGTTCATGCTTGAAGCTGGGATTTGCGATTTTTTGCAATAAGAGGAGCTTTTATTTCCCCTTTCCTCATACACTAACATCACAATAAATACATCAAATTTTTAATAAAATGCGCGAAAAAGAAAGATCTAAAAAGCATTTTCAAAAAAATCACAAGCTATAATAGGAAACATCTGGAAAACAGTTGTCTGTTAGACAACATCATGCTGTGCTGGTGGTTAAAGTTAAAGGACTCATTAAAGTTGAAAGGAAAACAAATGGTCTTGAGAAACAACTAAAAGGCAATTCTGGTGGCTACAGGAGCATCCATAAAAAGGATTAAAACGAAGAGTAACATAAGATTTAAAGCACAGTTTCTCAACCACTTCTATTCCTTAACCTCTTTGCAACGTTATGTTAAATACAATATTTAATTCAAATTGATAATTCAGTTTCTCAAATTTACTGGGCTATAAATGGAAAAAAATGACATTTGGTTGCAAATTATGTTGGCACAATCACGACTGCCTTCATCGTCGTCATCACGCCATAATCCTCCTGAGAGATATAAAGAAGACAAGACCTGGGGTTAAATCATCCCAACCAAATGACGTTTAACTTGGGAGCCATTTTATTAATGAATAAAAATTTTCAGGTAGGCGTTCAGACCCTTTATTTCTCCTTCAAAGCTGCAGACCTTAAAGCTGATTGCATTCTTCCGAGAGATAATATTTTTTTTAAAAATATAAAAAAAATACAGCAGTAAAATTCGTCGTGATAAATTTAGTCATATCAATACCCTTTTCACTCTGAGATTATAAATTATCTCATAAATCATACAGTAATTCATCTAAATCATATTATGTGAAGCTTAATGGAGATTAAAAAACAATAAAGGAATCTAGAATATCTCTAGAATGCTTTGGTCCAATCCATAAAATATACGAGATGATTGAAAACTTTTTCAATTTCATCTTAAAGACATGTTCAAGTAGTTGACTATAAATAAGATATTCAATACCCATAAAAGTTCTCAACGAGTGCTTACTGAACTGATGGATCGGTTGTCATGGTCCCATATCTCGGACGCCCACATCTCAAGGAATCGCCTTCCTAGAATATTTTTTCCTCGAGGAAGTAAGGTAAAGTAAAGATGATGTACAGACAAGTCCTGTTAACCCTTTTAACAAGTAAAACAAATTCCAACTGCAATGATAGACATTAGTAAATGACATTCATTTTGGCCTTCGATAGCAATTGTTGGCGAAGCATTTTCTGTCTGGAAAATGATATCCGCAGGAATTTCTGAGGGAAATTATAGTTTACTTGTTTCAGGTTCGACATGTAACATATTTAAAATAATCCTCATACAATTTATTTATATTTCGGGTTTTACACTAGATATTACAGGGATTGAACAAAATAATGGAAACAGACTGACTTCTCCTCATAATAATAGCTCTGCCTTATTACTTTGCATAATGACCGTCTTTTGTTTTCCTTGATTAAAGTAGACATTATACAAATACATTTATACATCAAAATGCCCGTTTGTATCCATGTGGCCACCATGCTAGATCTGATAGAGTTTCAATGTTGGAGTCCTGTTAGCTGAGGTACCATTATAAAAATCTCCCTGTAACTTGGAGTATCGAGAGCTACTGTATCAAAGGTCATGAGTCCATAAGATAGTGGAAAAATATCGTCTACAAAACACAAGAGTGGGAGGAAACCGATATTGACTGACATAGACAGGATTGAAAAGCACATCATTTCCACAAAAACACTAATGCGGAGGGAACTTCACAAACAAACGATTTATAGATGAGCTTCTATTACCTAACAGCAATGTAAAACGGAGACAGCAGTAGTTCCATGAACACAAAACCTGATTTCTTTTAAACCATGACTTCTTAAGAACTGGGTCCGGCCCTCTAATAATTTATATTAGAAACCAGAATTCTCCTCCTTATAATATTCATGTAAAACATCAATGGATAATAGTCATTCTCTAATGTTTCAACTATTCAATCAAATTTAATACTGTCGAACCACTTTTTTAATCGAGAAATTTTAATTATGTTACCGATTATTGTCAAACATCCAATGATAAATGAACCCTGAACAGGCCTAACATTTTGAATCGTTCCCTTAATTGCCATTCACATGCAACATGGGAGCTTTTATTTCCCATGATGACAAAAAAAGTAATGGTAAAAGCATTTTCCTGTTTATTAAATAGATTACTTGAATTCTAAAAGACTCGAAATTCAGAAATGGCTAAAGCGTTTCAAACTTGAGAGGAATAAAGCGATAAAGAAACGATGAAGAGGAAAACTCCCAACGATAGTCTATTGATTATTAATACAGTTATGATTGCAAGTTACACTTCCAGGAAAAGCGATCGATTAATAGAGGGTATGGGTTTCAGAATAGACTCGTGACAAAGAGCGGGGGGAGGGGGGGGGGGCAGGTAAATCAGTAAAAGGAGATAAGGAAAGCGAAAAAAAATATCCTATTAGCAACAAAAACCCACTCAAGGCGTCCATTTGCCTCTGAGGTTATGGAAAACGGGCTTCGTTTACTTTATCCATGACCTCGTGATTTTCTAATGCGCGTTTGAGCGCTTAAAACGGTTGTCTGCCATTAAATTTCAAGTGGTTAAAGCGAAGCGGATTGGAAAATTCCTTATACATGAGTGACCGGCCATAGGTATTGAACTGATGCGGGTCATTTGCTCGAGGTCTTTCTGACTCAACATCCATAAAGATCCGCAAGCACTATGGGAGTAACAAGATTCAAATTATAAAAAAATGGAAAAGGATGCAAAAATAAAGAGTTATGGATTATGTTAGAACGTACCCAATAAGTAGTTAAGAGATGAACATAAAACGTGATCACTATCGCTTTACTATAAAATTTAAAACATTTTTAGATGTTTCCTCTTTCATCATTAAAACTATACAATTTTCAGCCAGAGAAGAATATGTGCAAGCAATGTCCATTTCATTTTGGTTTCTTTCTCAAATGTTTTTAAGTTGCTTTGGTGTCGGCGAAGAGAAACCTTTTGGGTTTCTAGAAGGCAATGAATTAAGGAGATGTTGACGTGGAGAGGCGAAGAAAGCCATCCACGGGCCTCTTGCCTTCAAGATAAGAAAAATGAAGACAATAGGTAGAGTTGGGTGAGAGAAAGAGTAATAAAGTTTATTTTATTACGTTGTCTGAAAAAAAGGTGCACTTAGGAAGAGAGTCTGAATGTTCCACTTGTTTTTCAGCAAAAGAATCGCATGCAAGCAAAGAACCCACAAACGAAAGAGAAATTAATTAATGGTGTGGTCAGAGTGAATTACAAATTATATATAAACAAGTGCAGTTTAACAAGACATTAAAGGTGGAGAAAAGGAGAAAGAAAACAAATATTATAATGATTAATTTATATATTCCGATTAACTCTCTTTTTCAAACATAAAAATGTATTAAGAATTTTCGAAGCATTCCTCTTATTTTAAAATGAACGCTCTCCTTATTCATCAACAGAGGCTTTGTTTTCATTATTAATAAGCAGCATAGAAAAGGGGTTAAGTCCATACTACTCCAAGTCGTTTAAAGAAAGGAGACCCTGTTTGTGGGCGCCATTGTTTCCCTCACTCATAATGATAAAATCAATAGCAACGAAAAAGAATCGATAGCCTGTAGGGTGTATTTAGATGCTATATGTTTGAGTTTGGGATTTTTTTTTTATTCAACTTCCTCTCTATATGATGATAAACTTTCATATTCTTTTCCCTTTCTTTTCCTCCGCCATTGTAGTGCGCATGCGTGAGCATCGACAGGAGACGAAAAGGAGGTGGTGGGAAGGGAATTAAGCAATGACTTGGAAGCGACCATTTCGTTAAACTAGGGGAAAGAAAAGAGACAATCTCAATTTTTTTTTTCGTGTGTGCACTAGAACAGAAAGGAGTTTTATTTCCACAAAAAAAATCACGGCTAAAAAGATTTCATCACAATCACGCATATTTTTTTTTCTTCCCTCGGAGTTTATGATTTACTTTAAAGGTTACGGCATTCAACAAAGGCGACTGACTTATCTTGTACAGGAGTCCTGTTGTATAAAATTTCGTGCAGTGGCTTCGTGCCTACTTCATTGCTAAATGGCACGCAATTATTTCGAATAGGACGATGAAGATGCTACTGGCATTTTTCAACGTCCTTTATATGGCAATTAAAACTTATGAATGAATTTGGACTCATCATGAAAACTATGAAGAGCCCGATTCTAAAGATGATGTCATGATTGATTGATTTAAAAATAACTATACTAACTAAGTTTATATGCTTGGTTGCTTCCGTAGATAAGGGTTTCTGTTAAAACGAAATCATGGTAAAAGAGCGAATAAAAATAGCGATCATTAATATTCTCTCCTAGTATATTAAAGATGATCGTTTGGCTTACGTATTCGAACCACTCTACAGGACGTGCACGAACTCTGTATGCAAATTTTTAGGGGTGATAAAGTATCTGATTTTGAATATATTTTGACAGTAAAGTGGGGGTCGCAAATGAATCCTTGATACATAAATCAAACATTATACAAACAACGACTATCTAAGACTTCCTCTTAAATATTGTCTTTTTCGTTAATGTATTTCCAGAAAACGGAGAAATTAGAATACGTGATACTGATGGTCACAACGTTTTTAATAACCAAATGCTACATATTTGTAAAATTACAAAAGATGTTCAAATCGTTCACCCTGAGCCCTAAACCCTTTAGACTTCTTTTAGGGATATCTGAAGAATATGATTTACGATACTCCTGTGGATTTAGAAAAGGAGCTGGTAGAGCGAATTGTGGCTGTGCAAGTGACCATGTAATAGACACTGCAGGTATTTTTATCCGTATCAGAAATTCAAGGACAAGATGCTGTGAGGCATGCATTGCTGCTCATGGTCAATAGTTTGACAATTTTTTTATGTATCAAGGAATCATTTGTGATCCCCAGTTTACTGGCAAATTATATTTAAAATAAGGTCCTCTACCACCCCTAAAGGTTTGTACACAGAGGTCGTAAACACCCTGTATACTCAGTAAGATATAATTTAATTGAACAAGTTTCCGATAAAAATTTAAGTTGTCGAAATAAGCCCATTTAAGCTAATTATCAGTTTATACAATAAAAACAATATAAATATCTTAGAGTAATAGTATACTTAATTTATAATAAAACAATCTCTTACGTTGTTTCTTAAAATTTGCTTCTTTTTCAGCATTACTTTAAAAATACCAAAAGTGATGCTCTATTAAGAGTACAAACAAATGAGTGATAATTATTTTATAAAATAGGTGTGTTTACGAGTTCTTTGATGTTTTTAATGGAAAATAGCCCAGTTTAAACTTAGAAGCATTTACACCATCATGAAAGCAGAGCTGACTTCAAAAGTGGTCGACTTTTCTTTTCAAACGACTTCTGCTCTTATTTTGATCATTTTCTTAATCTTTATCGACATTTCATATGCACATATTTCCAATCAAACTCGGAAGTAATTATAAAACAGCTAGCCTAGAAGCGATAACAAATTAAAATTTTAAAAATTTTTTCCAATGGATATTTCTTCTTTTGTTTCTCTGTTTCTTTTATGCATTGATTCAATTATCCAAAATGGGTTCGTGTTTTTCTTCTTTCTTCTCGTTTTCTATTCTTTTTTATCCTGATCTTTTCCCTCCTCCTCCTCATCATTCTTTTTCTAGTTCAGCCCATATCTCCATGGCTCTTGTTTTATCGCGCGCAGACAAGAAGTGTCGCGCTGGCTCCGCCGGGTCTCCTCGCGCGATAATACATCGCTTCCTGTCTTCCTTGAAAGTGGGGCAGCCAAGCAGCTTCAGCAGATACACCAAGACAAGAGCCAAGAAGAAACTGTGTAAGAAACAATTTGGCATTCTTTCTTCTTTCCAGAAGAGACTTCTTATATCTGGCAAAACATTCATTCATGGTTTTCGCTCGCATATACCAAGGCCGTATCTGATTAAAGTGGATTCCTGTTTTGTTTGCAGTTGATCCATCTTATTGTATAAGACAAACTTATTACTTAAAGATCTTCTGAGACTGAATTTTCAATTAGTTTCGTGTACAATATAATTTGATATTTAATTGAAATTGTTAAAGTAACGATAATTCAGATTGATGAGGTGAAGCTGTACCGATGAAGATTTTATATCAAATTTAGTACTTATACGAAGGGTTAACTGGTTAACAAGATTTTGAACTGGCTGGTGTCGATAGTAGTTAAGAAAAAAATACTTTTACGTATAACTGATACTGTATAGTGCATGAGCTTAGTTTCTGTTAACGGTTTGACGTCCTTGAATAGAAGAGTTTATGACGCTGGAAGACCATGCGCCAACCGAAATTCATAGACATATGAAAGCACTATTATACGATTGTTATATGGATGTAAAAAATCTCCGCAAATGAGGGGTTCAACTTGCCAAGAACTATATAAAATGTGAGCTTAGTGTTTGAAGAGCAAAGATCGGGACGACTTACGTCAATGATGCATGACTAGAATCAATACAAAATGGATGTCACGATAAAGTAAAGTCACGGAATTATGCAAACTATAAAGCTTTGAATAGTCAAGAGGCAATCTTTCCTTAAGGATGGGAATGAAAAAGTGGATATCGCGTTTGGAAAATGTGTAGCAGGAAATGGTAGTCAAATTGAAAAATAAAGTTGTAATGTTTATATAAAAAATTTTTTCATTCATTTTTTACGGAAATTTATATTATCCGTTTGGAGACCTTCCTTATTAAACAGCAAACTGATAAACTGAATGAGTCTTAATTTAATGGAAATTCTAATTAAAAATGTTTCGGAAGACCGATATATTAAAATTTAAAATTCCAGTAAAACTTAAAAGGGCAGAGCTAAATTTATCTTGAATAATATTCCTTGAATACATAAAAAACTGTATTCATATTTCTTAAGAAGAATGCAAGTCAATAAATTATTTTTAGAACCGCTCAAAAAAAAAGAAAAAATCGGTATTTTTTATTTCAAATAACAAAACTTGTTTATGATAACTAGCCAGTTATTTCTTTTAAATAGCAGTTATTTCAAAGGACTGAATTTCTATTAGTCCTTTAATAGAAACATTTATTTAAAATCTTTTATGCAATTGAAAGCATGCTTTTAATCCATTATCGATTTATTAAAAAAATTCGGCACATTTCATTTTCTTTTCATTATTTTTTCCACATTTTCGTTTTCATTCTTTCTTTCCATCGATATTTATTTCCGGTTTGCATGGTCCACTATGTCACGACACACCCCCGCCATCGTTTCCCACTCGCCCCTTGGCATTTCGTAAATCGGCGCTCCAATGCGGAGACGACTGGAGACTGTCGTGCGCATGCGTCGTCTGGGTTGTTCTCATTAGCAATCACGAGGTGAAGGGTATATGACGATGGAGAAGAGGTGGAGGGGATGGAAGGGGGGGAAGTCAGTGATCAGGGGTCTGATAAATTAATTCAATCTAATCATCCGAACGCATTTCGTGCGTCAAGAAAACGACGAAGAACGTTAGTCTCATCTTTGTCTCATGCTCTGGCTGCTATACATCGGAATCGCTTAAACCTTATTCTCTGTCTTTATACATGGGAATAATTTAAAAATAACCCAAGGGAGACATTAAAAATGTATTAGACAGGAAAAATAATTAATAAAATAATTTAAACGGAGGGGGGGAAAGCACAGAGGGATTGTGCATCTTCTTTATCACTTTTTAAAAATTCAGGGCAAAAATTTAAGCTCAAATAAATTATTCGTATATTAAATATTTAAATTAAAATTACCCTGATAGATTCAGAAACAGGGATCTTTAACGAATGATCTCGAAATGAATAGGGGGAAAAGCTCCGCCAGTAATTAGGCTTCCCTGCTGCGCTTCACCCGGCTCATTTGGCACAGCTTCCTTGCAGTGAATGGTGCTTATCAAGAGATAAATCTCTGCAATGAAACTAAGCTCAACACCCTTTCGCCCAACTGTTAATGTAATTTCAAAATCTCTTACAACAAAGCAGGCGTCGCTTTCAACGAGATATCGCTTTCGCAATAAAATTATTTTTTTAAGATTTGTAAAGAAATTGAGAAAGTGTAGCTTATACAAGAAATCGCATGAACGTACTCATATTTCAATAAATTGAAAAAAAAAATATAAAGTATTAAAAGAATAAAAGATAATCTAAGAGTTTAATGGGTGATTTTTCTTATGAAACCTAAAATGAAATCTACAAAATGAATTTAGACTTACGGAATTAACAACGGAATAATAAAAGAAAAAGGATACTTTTGAGACAATGTGAAATTCAAAGGGAAACATATTCTTAATTTATAAATTTGACGATTTTATGAATGGTGTAAAATATTTTACAAGTACTATTAACCTGTGAATAATTTAAAACAAACCAAATTAATAAATGAATAATATTTGTTGCATTTTTCATAACGATTTCTTTCCTATGCAGTTTAGAATTGGGTGCACTGTATGCACACTTTATCATTTGCTTTTGTAACAAAATATTACCAATACTATTATTTTCTTCCACTACGAAATTTAAAGAACTTACTTGTCCAGCTCTAAAAAAGTTAATGATTTTTTGATCTATGTAAATCAATCTGAGGAATCTGAGAGCATAATTAAAATTGTTGTTGAAGTCCTGTATACACTTCAGTTCACATATAGGTTAGATCAGTTCTAACCTAACCCATATACAGTGTGCCCAAAAATGTACTCACTGTTTGATAGTCCATATCTTGCTTTCACGTAGCTCGTTGATTGTAGCTGGTATTTGTCGATACCAAGACAAATTTCATAGTTTCATAGTTACATTACACTACCGCCTGAGATTAGTAAGTGTAAGTCGTTTTGTTTCGAAATTATTGAATCAGAAACAGTGAGTACATTTTTGGACCCCTCTGTAAGTTCTTTTAAGACGCCTTTTTTATAGAAACGGAAATATGCAAAAATGGATGTTGATATTTAAGATTTTCATTTATTAGTAAAAGGATAAATTAAACCCATACAATATTCAAATGACGCTCGATAAAAAGTACGGTTCTGATATATTCAATTAATACCACAGTATATTCAAACGGAACAGCAATTGTAATAGCAAGAACGCTTTATTTTAAAATGCTATCAGAGGAATATATTTACCAAAATAAAGCTTAAACACACAGCAACTTACAAACATTATGAACTACTATTTTAATAAAAAAAAAGACTGGAGAGTAGTTTTTAAATTATTTCAAGCGGAATGTTCTGTATGTGAAAAAAGTTAACCCATCACTTTCATTACATTCTGTGTGAAAGTAATAAAATGTTTAATAACTTCTCACCAGCTCAATATCCTCTGATCATATATCACAGAAAAGGGCATGTAATCGCTTGCAAGATTATTTTGGAAGCCACGACAACGAAGGTTTCGTGCAGAGCACATTAAGTTCTGATGAACCACTAATTACTGGTTTCATTTGGCTCCTCTGGATTACGGCATTTGCTCTGGTTGACGGAAGAGCCACAAAACGAAACGAGGTAAAAGAGGTTAGGTGTGGGTTTTTCTTCTTCTTTTCCCAGTGATTGGCCGCTTAATACTCCTACAAACAGTATGATGATGTCACTGGATTTTGAAACCCACATAGAAATGACGTGGTTACATTGCAGTTAAATTTACTATCTGACCTATGTAAATATTTAATTTAGCTTATAAAGGTAAAAATATTTGTATATAATGTTTGTTAATGAAACTTTTTTTTGGAGATTCAATAAACAAAAGATATTACTGTAAACTAAAAAGAAACAGTTCTGAAATAAGGAAGTGTTTATTTTCAGGTGAAAAAATAAAACTTAATCTAATCGAAACGGAAATAAAATGATTTGTTTAAGAAGACTTGGTTTACTTTTCATAATTTTCTTAACATGTCAATGAATTTTGGAAATTATACCAACTTAGACTGCTTATAAAGTGAAATCGGTGGAAAAAATAGAATATCGTTGATGCAGCGATAGTCTCTATTGAATTTAAGGGAGAAAAAGAGCGAAACCCATTTAAAATGGAGATGAATGGAATCGCAAATTAGCCTGCGCAGTAAAATACAAATAAACGAGATTTAAGCCACACATTAAATTGTTTTTAATTAAACATTTTAATGAAAAGTGGTATTTACGACAATATCATTATTCGCAATAACTAGAAATATCATTAGAAAAACTATGAAGACGGTTGTTCCTGCTAGAATCAATCCTTCAATAGACGTCAAGTTAACCTTTATACGCACATAAAAATAATACATTCAAAAATATTACATTTCGCTAGTTAAAACTCGCACTTGCTAAAATTAGGTTCCTTTACGGTATGACAAACAAAACAATATAAATCGCTTATGGAAAAAATATTAAGTGCTCGCCTTTCGCCTTATTTTTCTGCTTGTGGGGTTTTGTAGGGGGATCCAGTAGATTAAGGCCATCGTCTAGTTTCCTATTGATCGAGCAAATCGACTCCTCCACCCTCCGCCCGCCTTCCTCTCCATCTCACGGCGGCCATAACTTCCCACCTTCAATATCCCTCTTTTGACACCATTCTTTTTCAATTTTAATAAGCGTTAATTGCACTGACCTTTCCCAAAAATATCGGTCAGCTATTCACTTAAATTATAATGCCTTAAACCCTAAAAGGGTTTAGCCGCTGTAGTCTGGATAGCATTCCTATAAACATTTTATTTTCTTCCTGGCAATTCCTTTGTTGCCATGACTACGAGCCACAGATTGAAATCCCTCCGATGATTTTTTTTTTAATGTTTGTGTTTAGCGCAAGAATGGAGGATAATGTTATTTCTGTTTTATAAAATATCTACTGCCCTTAAACAAGAGCCTAATTATGCTAAAGACATAAGCATTTGAAATAAAAAAACACATAATTAAAAGATATTATTAATAATTGCTATGAACATATCAAAGTCGCAGAACGATACAAATACGCATCGATAGAAATGCTAAAAATATTTCCTTGCTTGTCGTCAACGCTCTTCTGTTATTATTATCTCTTTTCACAGTAATAGCATCCATAAATACTCTCTTTAGAAGGAAATGAAAATATAAAAGAGGATATCCATTCAACACATTCAAAATGTATTAAAGATAGATTTTATGGAAATCAATTTTATTTCTAAAGGAGTTAACAAAAAATCATAAAAATATTTGATTGATTGCTTTGCTAATTATTTGAAATCACATAGACACATTTAGATTATTAAGGAAGGAAGAAAATAACATACGATGCTCGATTATGACTTCACCGTCAACAGAACAATCGGCTTCTATTGGATTCCATGGCATTTGTGTGTGAATGAAAAACCCCAACGTTTTCATAGAACAACCATTTTTCTCAAACGATTTTAATAGAAATGGTGAGAGGGAGGGAGAGAGAAGGAGTCTACTTAATCTTAGCCAAAATTGCAAAAAAATTACCGAGTAGAAATTAAATTAAATTTATCGGATTTATTTTGTTTTGTTGGTTCCGTTTTTCTCTTTTTTTTAAAAAAAATATACAAATAAAATAGAATATATACATAGATATATATGGAATTCCTTTATCACCTTGTGCGGTATGAGAACCGAGATGACAGGAGGATTGTCCGATTGCAGCGGCTGAGGGGAAGACGGGTAGTTCGGGAAAGGCAATCGTCTTCATCGGGTTCCAGTGGAATAAGGGAATTTTGCTAGTGTCTCCTCTTCTGTTCGTCCGTTCTTTCACTGTCTCTCTCTCTTTTCTCTTTCTCTCTCTCTCTCCCTCTATCTCACTCACGCACTCAATCTCTCTTTATCTCTCCCTCTGCCTCTCTCTTTCTCTCTCTCGTTCTCTTTCTCGCTTTCACTCTCAGCCGTTTTGTCGTTTGCGGCCGAATGGAGTAGGACAAGCGGCCGCTGATGGTCCACCGCACTCCCGATAGGCGTAAGCAGCTCTATAGGAAGAGGCGAGTGGAGGCGACGCGGACAGACTCCGCGGAGCCCTGAGCCTCTCGCGTGATGTCGCTCGTGCTGATCGACTGCAGTGCGCGATGCATGACGGGAACAGCGACGAATCAATGGACAACTGCCTACGCGTTCAGGCCTCCCCCACTCTCAAACTCCTACACACACTACTCAGTATCTCGCTCTGCTCCCACAATGGTTTTCCTTTTGAGAAAATCTCATATTCCGCTGAATTCAATGCGGCGTGTGAATTTACTCTTGGACAAAATATTTCATCTCCTTTTGTGACTTCACAGTAAATCGAAAGCGAATAAGATTTCAATTTTTAAGCTCCGAAGAGTAAGCGGCAGGTATTCGATTTTAAATGGATGGATGTAAAGTATGAAAATTTAATGGATCTACTTAAACTTTAATCGATCACGTTCGAAAACAATATTTTTAATGGCGAGTTAAAGAAGCTATTTTTCTCGCATAATGGAGATGGGAATAACGAGAAAAAAAGTAAAGCCTTAAATTTTAAACGCAAACATCACTTATTTGGTTTCTAAAAAAAAGTTAATTATATAATTTAATTAATTAATTATTAATTAATTATTGAAGCAAATGAAAAAAAATTCATCTCGTATCCAATGGTTTATCAGCTCTGTTCAATTAAAAGTAGTTATATATTTTTATTTATTTAAAACAAACATTTCAATTATGTAAGAGGATTACTACTAAGACACCACAGCACCGTTCTGTTTTTCATTATGCACTCTTATAGCATTTTTGCATGCGTGTCAATTCAGAACTATTCAAAAAATTATTTATTTATTATTTATTCATTTATTTTGTTACAAAGAAACGCAGCTTGTATGATTCTTCTGGTAAAACGATCAATACAGCGCATATTTTTAGGTTAAAAATATTTATTCACTTGTATACAAAAAAAACAGATCCTGTTAAAATAAGAAGGAACGACAGAAAACCTAGCTTTTTTGATGTCATCTTACTTTCCAAGAATCAGAAATTGAATGGAGAAAATTAAAAGATGAATTTATGCCCATGAGAAATGAAGATTATCTTATATCGCACGAGATTAAAAATTATACAAGGGCTGATCAAGAAAGACTGAGACTGATTTTTCACCGTAGATTCCTTGATAATTACATGAGTATTTTGAATATTTGAAAAAGCGGGTTTTTATGTACCGTATAATGCCGACAGGCGGCGGTAGCACTGTTGCACCGGTCGGTTGCAAGTAATGCATTTCGTATACTACAAAATGGAGTTGGCGCGAGAGGAGGAGTACGGAGCGATAAAATTCTGTTTTCGCTTAAGGTGTACGGTCTCAGAAACTGATGAAAAACTGCAGCAAGCGTGCCTTCACTCCCCCCCCCCCATCCTACTGGAGCAGTATTGGGGACACCGAGGAAGCACACTGCAAAATAATGACCACAGCTTCATCATGACAACGCACGACCCCACGTCGCGAATCAAGCCACGCAAGTTTTGGCTAAGTTCAACAAAATCTCTGTATCACATCCGCTTTATAGCCCAATCTAGCTCTCTGTGACTTCCCCCCCCCCCCTTTCACTAAAGGCAAAGCTCCGAGGCATTCGATATGAGAATTCTGAAGCAGTGCTCAAGAAATGTGAGCCGATGTTCAAAGGACCTGACAAAGAATGGTCAGCATCATGTGTTCGAGGACTCGAAGAAATGTAATAAGAAGTGCACTCAAGTAAACGGGGACTACTTTGAAAAAGATCATGTAAAGAAGAAAGTAGAGTAATTATCATCTGTAAAAATAAATCAGTCTTAGTTTCTTTCTTGATCAGCACTCGTATTTTCAATACACTTAGGAATTCGGCAAAGTTGACGTTTAGGAATTGCGAGCACTGCAATGAAGCATCCCTCGAAGACAAATGAAAGAAAGAGACTGGCAGTGACCTCCCCTCTAGTGGTGCCGTCGCGCCGCCATATTGGGATTGGCAAGAAACAGCTGATCGCCCGAGACAATGCATGTGAATTAATCGGTTTGGTTTGGTTTGTTTGGTATTAACGTCATTTTCAACTTCTATGGTCATTTCAGGACAGGGTTATAGGGGGCGGCAAATTTATCCTCGCAAGGGTTCTTAACGTGCAGCCGGCAAACGACTACACGGGACCAACATCTTTACTTCCCTTCCGAAGGAAGTGCGTGATCTCAGGATTTTCTCCCCTGAAACAATACTCGTCGTCCTCGCCCAGAATCGAACCCGCGTCCTCGGGCATCAGAGGCGCTCACGCAACCACCGAGCTAGCGAGGCCGATGTGAAACAATCGCAAACAATTGCTGTGGATTAATAAATTGATTATTTTATTGAACTGAGAATTATTTCTTCCTTTTCTTTTAATTTAAAATTTTAAAATATTTGTCTTTTAAAAATTCGTTAGGCATTGAATCTGCTATTTGGAGTCATTAAAAGTATACGTTATCGTTAGTTAATGCAATAAAGTTTTTTTAAAAAAATCAGAAAACAGGTTATGCTTACTAATATTTCCAGAAATCATCTACAAAAACAGCTGAAATTACATCGAGAATATATGCCGCCTTAGGTTTTTGCCAATCGTAACATGGCGAATGTTGCACTTCCGCTGGCACCAGTAGCGCTCAGCGAAATGAATAGGGCACTGCCAGTCTCTTTCTTTCATTTGTTTCTTTCATTTGTCTCTGGTTCAAACGCACGAACAGTACATTCACAGCAACTGTTTCGTATGACTGAGTCAGATTAATCCGCGATTTCTGTGACCAATAAAATAAGAATTGACCATTAGCCTCCTGTAACCGGCCGGGGGGAAACCAACTGCCCCCTGTGACTAAACAGGTTGGGGTATGTTCATATTCGGCAACCCCCGGAGGGGGACGTTGTAGACAGAACGCCGAAGGCGTTTGAGTAACGGAAAAAAAGTGGCCAATGAGGCCCGCAGGGCCGAAAGTTATGTGAGAATAGTGACAATTTCCTAATTTTGCACGTAAAATTTCTTTAGAAAACCTCATACGAAACAGTTGCTGTGAATGGATTGTTCATGCGTTTGAACGTGGCATCTTCGAGGAATGCTTCACTGCAGTGCTCGCAGTTCCTAAAGGTCAACTTTGCCGGAATTTCAAATATCTCCAATTTTATAAAATGTAAATTCTATTGTCACATGCAACTTTGTTTAACGATACAAAAGATGAAGGTATCAATAATCACTGTATATTAAAACTTTTCAATTCGAACCCAAAATTCAGAAAATATAAGAAACGTTTCATTTTTGATCTGTTGGGAAATGAAAGAGTGCGATGGAGCTTCCGATTCATGAATTGCAGTGCCGATGTTTCTACATGTTTTTTCAACAACGCATTTTACACGGAAAACAGATTAGCGAAATCCTGCGATATGTAAAGCCGTTCGAGACTAGAATCGAAGGTACTTCTTTCGGCGACGAGATTCCCAGCAGGTTCTCGCGGTAGGAAATGACGTCATGTTCCGCCGATTTCTTCAAGGGCAGGGAGAACAGGACCAGAGAGCAAATTTTCAATATTCCGAGGCATTTTTCTTAATATTAGTTTAAATAGAAAATTTTTGATTGCTAATATACTTTACTCCCTTGATTAATGTTATGATGCAAAAAAATAAGGGTCGAATTTTTTCGTAGAATTTACCTTTAAAAGAACATATTTACAGTAATTTCGGAATTCAAGTTACCCTGGATACATTTAATTCATCGTTAAAACAAACTTTTTTATTCCTTTAATAAATCTGATATTGCAATATGGTGTCAAAGTAGCAGTGGTAAAAAAAAAAAAAGTTTCATGCAAACACAACTGACATACGTATACAATTTGTAGTTAAGTGCCATGGTTTCCCTTCATTCTTCTTTCTCGGATGCCCTCAGGATCCTAAGTATTTGCCACTCTTTAAGAAATGGAAGAAGGAAGTTTGATGAAAAACTTTGTAGATAATAGAGCTTGTCATGATTATTATGGATAAGGCCTTCGCCGAATCGTTGTCAAAAAGTTGGAAGCACGGAATTACCGAGAACGTCAGTATATATCGTAGCGTTAAAAATTCATGTCACTGGGGATAGACCAACTTCGAGTTATGGAAAAAAGACTCTAATCATAAAGCATCCTCCACCAAATTTCACAGTTAGCATAACACATCTGTAACAATATAATTTCATAGCCAGTGTACATCTAACATCCGCTAAACCTAGACTCGTTCATTGAATTGCCCTGGAGTCTATTGTCATCGAAGTTAGGTAAGTTTACACTCACTCACCAAAAGTCATGGCACACCCCTCCAATCAGATTCCCTGTCCGTAATGAGACAGATCCCACTGCTTCCTTTCTCGGAATGCAGGTGCACAGGACTCCTTGAAATGGCAGAAATGGCAGCACGCCGAGAGCTATCCGCATTTGAACGGGGGATGATTGCTGGCGTCAGACGGATGGGTGCCTCAGTATCAGATGTAGCCAACACCCTGCAATTTTCCCGCACAACCGCTGCAAGGGTCTATCAAGAGTACACCCAACGAGGGGTTACAACCCATGTCGAACAGCGGACGGGCCGCCCACGCCTCATTGATTTTATAGGTGTTCGCCAGGTCACCCGGGTTGCAACTGCTGACCGAAGGGCTACAGCGCCAAATCACCATGCGGTACAACCAGGGACGCCCCACAACTGTGTCGTGACGACAATTCTGCGAACCCTGGCAGCTGCAGGCTTTGGGAGCAGGAGGCCACGACAGGTACCATTCTTGAAGATGCACATCGTCGGCAACGCCTAGCCTGGGCCAACCAACATCGACATTGGACCGCTGAGGAATGGCGAAGGGTTGCCTGGTCCGGCAAGTCACGGTTTCAGCTGTATCGGACCGAATGGTCGTGTCCGTGTCTCGGGCAGGCCACACGAAGCCATGGACCCCTCCTTCCCCCTTGTCAGGTGGGGACCACTCAGGCAGGTGGAGGCTCCAGACTGGTAGACTCTCTTCCACGACGGGTCGCCGCCGTTATCCGGGCCAGAGGGGGCCCAACACGTTATTAGGCAATTGTGCCATGACTTTTGGTGAGTGTATTTTATGTACACAGAAGCAGGACAACTGGGATGTCAAGGCCACAGGAAAATCATTATTGAGCGGTGCTTAAGGCATCCCTTAGCCTTAAGCTGACATTTATGAAGCCTTTACTACTACGAAAGCTTCTCTGCACGACATTGGAAATTCATGTTATGCAGCCCCGACGAATATAATCGTTGGCATTCCTTCCAAAAGAATTTAGATCTTGGTTTAAATATTGTACAAAGGAGTGCCGTTGTTGTCTCATCATTCGGCGTTCCGTTATCAGAATCTTATAAGTTCGCGACTGTCATTTTGAGTTCAGCATTTGCACTTCACAATAACAAAACTTAAGTTGATCGGAACATCTGAAGTGGAGAGAAAATTTTCCATGTAGATCGCTAACTTCCTATGTTTGTGCCATTGAGCTTGGCCATGCCGACCATTCTACCAACTCGTTTCTACGTGAGGGGTGCAAGACGACGTGAAATAAACCTCGTAGTTGTCTCGTTTATACATATTCAAGGCCGTAGCTGTGACATCTGCTTAGAAGAGTTGTTCGATATTTTTGATCAGACTGTGTATCTCTATTGTTATCTTTTATTATGTTATTTTAATTAACAATTTTAAAATTTTCTAGGTGCTTCAATTTCAAATTTGATTTTTGAGAATTTTTTATGTCGCACCTCGTTAATACATATTTCGAGTAAAAAATACGTATTTTCCGTGTATGAAATACGATTCGCTGAAATTCCCAATACTGTTATTATATGAAATAAGCTTGAGACTATTTTTTGTGACATATAACTTTTCACGCATTTATTTATTTTTTGGAAGAATAAACTCCGTCTATTATTTTATATACTATATTATATTATAATTAAATAAAAGAAAGAGCGAAAAATGTGTACACTCACTCATTCATTCATTCATCGCGAAATCTCCAGAACTATAAAGCCTAGAAACTTGAAATTTGACAAGTATATTTCTCTGGGCTTCTAGGTGCTCGCTAAGAAAGGAGTTTATTTTTTCTTTCTTCCTTTCCATTTTAGTTTATTTTTAAAATTCAATTTACCTGGAGCTGAATGGGATTTTTGCCAGCCTTAAAAAATTGTGACGTTTGCTTTGTTAATAAAGATTTTTGCGATTGTTCCGTGAAGCAGCATCAGCAATGACTGCAAGTCTTTCGCACGAGATTGCAGTGTATCTTTTATTTTTTATCTGAGTCGGATTTGTGACGTCGTTATTTGCTTTGTTTAATGAAGACTTATGCGATATCATCTATAATTTTTTTCCGCAACAGCAAAATCGAAAGCTTACACTTCAATATTATTGCATGTATTGAATGAAGACGATCCCGATAAAAAAAGACCACAATTGCCACCTAGACATAGGAGATTACTGATAAGAGTTTGCTAGGAAATGGATAAGAGCAATGTTCGCCGTACTCAAAAATATCTCAACGCTGATGATAATCACTTTGTACAGCTGTCGTAATTGCAGCAGTCAAGAGGACTTATATACTTATATTCATCGCTTGATGCTAGTATGAATTTAGTGTTACAACTTTTATATAGGTTTTTTCTTTTGCTGAAGTGTGTATACATTTTTGGCGGACTCTATATACAGGGTGTTCTCGAATAACGTGTACAATCTTGGGGGGGGGGGGGGGTGAAAGAGGGATCAAATCTAAGCAACATTTACCTCTTTCATTTTTTTCTCTGGGTCATTGTTTTTGAGATAAAAAAATGTTGAAATCCTACCTGCAGGAAACAGATGTTTGGATTCTGTGGGCACACTTAACGACATTGGGATACAAGACACCACTGGGATCCGATGAAGAGCTGGTAGCCAGAATCGCCGTAGCTGCGGACCAGAATCGCGAAGAACCAGGAACTTTTGAACTTTTCACGTCAATCCATGCGGCGAGGTTGTGAAGCATGCATTCATGCCAGAGGGATCAATCAATTAGAACATTTATTGTAAAACATTTGCATGTTTCTGAAAAAACAAGTCACATTATTATACTGTATGCAATGTGATTTTATTATTTTTATTACATGATTGACCATGATTTTGAAGCGTTCCAAAAGCACGGGTTGAGTGGCATATTAAGTCTACGCGAAGTCCAACTTTTTTTTTATCTCAAAAACAATACCCAGAGAAAAAAAAATGAAAGAGGGAAATGTTGCTTAGATTTGATCCCTCTATCACCCCCCCCCCCCCAAGTTCGTACACCACCTTGTATACATAAATATGAAAAAAAAATTATTTTTCTCCGAGCGACGCCGGGTACTTCAGCTAGTTATTTTATACTATGATCCCCCAATGATCGAAATTCGATCACATTTCTGAGAAAAAAAAATATGTATTTAATTGTTCTAGCCTCAATCTTGCTTATTAATAAACTTTGAAGAATGAAAAAAGATAACGCAATAAATATCCAAAATGCTTTGCATGACACTCCCAATTCATTTCACCGCAATGATAACTTTGAAAATTTCTCTGAATAATATTTAAAGCAATCTAAAGGTATCTTTTAATATATCTATCGAATTATTATCTAAATATAATATTTATATTTAAGCTAAATTGTCCCTCCCTATCTCTGCGTCTCTCCCCCGTCCCACTGTGGAAAATTAAGGTCTGTTTCGGACCAAAAATCGATAACTTTTTTGTTACTAAAGAAAGAATGTTAACAAAAATTTTTAAAAATAAATAAAAATCAAAAATTTCAAAATTGGTATTTTTATTTTAACTAAAAATATTACAATAGCCAACAATCATAACCAACAATTACAACCAACTTGGCTTCATCATCTTTATATCAATTGTTAAATTCTTATTTCAACTGTTTTCACCATTCAAAAATGTTTTATCCTACTGATGATGAGAAATATTCTCGAAAACGTTTTATATAAATTTTATCCCAAATTTTTGGATCACCCTCTTCAAAATTTCATCTGTATTTCAAAACCAACACTTCCTTCAAGATTATCGTTTTCCACTATCAACATTATCTTCACAAGACTTCATCTACATCCTCAATAGACTAAATTTATTTCTACTATCAACAACATCTTCAATAGACTACATTGTTTTAAGTTTTCTTCCATTTCACAAGTTTCTTCATCGTTTTTCAAGGTTGGTGACTTTATTTTTTTGTTTTTATTAAATTTTAATTTTACGATTTTCCCCATTAAAAGGAGACTAACCACATTTAAATTTAAAATTAATCATTTAAACTCCTTAGATCAATAAAAATATTACTTTCAAAATGTATGAAAAACCTTAAAATAGCTTAGAAAACGACGAAAAATACATAAAATGCTTACCTACTAAGTATAGAAATATTTTGAATAGTGGTTAATAACAATTTTTAAGCAGTTGTTTCTATGGAATAATCTATAGGTACATTAAAGGTATTATATTATACTTGGGGACCTTCATGCTCTGAAATCAGTTCGTCGACTTTCAAAAGCTGCAGAGTATTTGTTATACGGTTTTCTAATGCTTTCAAATGAACATCAACAACACAACAATTAAAATTCTTTCAAATGAACATCAACAATGATTTGAGTTAATTTGATATTATTTAATAAAAAAAACAATAAAAAAGGCAATGCTACATGCGTTGACAAATATGGTGCACAACCTGTTCCTTAATGCTACCTATTTTGAAACGCTTTTTACCCGTGTTAACGTGAACAAATACGCAAACAAAATATATTGCGCACATCTAGAGCACAGGCACTTTCCAACCATATAAGTTTCATGCGTATTCGTCCACGTTAACACAGGTAAAAGTGCATAACAAAAAATGTGTTGCCGTATTTATATATAGATAAGAGACACTGTTTTAATAATACCCATCATTGCGCGAAGAACAGTTAAGCAAAATGGCCAGATACATGATTGCATCTTTAGGGCATAATGGAGGAGATTAGGAGGGGGTATATACTCCTCTTTAACGCTTGATTATTAAAGAAAGTCACGCAGGAAAGAATATAATAAATACAAAACTTAATCGTACTCCTTCCTTTTAGCATTTGTGAACGCAGAATTGATTTAGGTGCTGCGCTTTGAAACGGTTTTTGCTATACTCCGTTCGCGCTAAATTTGCGGCGGATGTAAATAAAGGTACATTACGGAGTAAGATTTCATGGGCTCATTAGTTTATAAGTTTGAGTTCCAGGGCATAGATGAAAATGTAATTCGCTATCTTTTTTTGCAAAAGAAAACAACATAATTACAATATAACTATTACAATTGATCATAACCTTTTATATTAAGTATAGCAAAAATTATACATAATTTGTGAGGAAAAAAGAGAGACAAAAGAACTAAAAAGATGAAAATCTCGTGGAAAAGGATAGAAGATGAGAAGAGGAGAGAAAGATTGCTACGAGTAAGAAATGGATCCAAACACTTTTATTTAAGGTAAAATTCGACACACAATTTATAAGAAAGGTCTGCATTTTGAGTCTCCTCGTTGTAAAATATAAAGAAAAAATTAATTAAACAATATAGAGAACACAGTCAAACATCCGTTGAGAACAATTCATAAGTTCTAAGAGGTCCGTGCCTTTTTCAGGAGAGTCCTCTTGAAATCCATACATTTCGACCAATATAAGAATTATTTTCATAAAAATATTTTTCTTGTCTGATTTCTATTAAATAAACTCTTGTATGATTTTTATTAAAAATATTTTTCTTGTATGATTTTCATAAAACAAATAGAAAAATTGAAGTGGGTAAGAATTGTCATAATTGCATCTCTTGAAAGAGAAAGATTTGAAAGGCAGGAATAGCAAAAGATATTGATGTGGTCGTGACAGTTAAGACAACCTTATATCAAATTAAAAAAAACTGATGTAAATCAATTTAAATTTCATCTTTATGGACTTAAATGAGGAAATTTTTTTCACAATCTTCAAGACTGAAATCTTTTATTTGGATTCTCTACAAAATTATAATTGAAAGAAGAAATTTTATGAGCGAAGAAATTATTAATCATAGATAAATAAATGTAACCACTATTTAAAGCTGGAGCATTATTCTTTTATAATTAGTTAAGAAAACAGTCAGAGGCATATCATGTGAAGAAATGTAACCAATTCCACCAAGAACAGTAGCATGCGGAGGAATACCTCATAAACGAAATATAATGTATACAGCATAATCATGGAATACAGAGGAGAAAGTGATAAAGTATGCTTGTATATAGCTGTATTTGCTGGAAAACTCAAAAATCATACGGTCACGTAACATCTTGAGTACGAGGTACACGTGCTCAATGGGAAAAACGCCGGTGAAACGTACGAGCCATGGAAATTGCCTCAAACCCTAAAGTGTAAATTGCATTGCTTGTTCCGTGTGTGGACGTGCATTATCGTTCTGGAAAACACCATTATGGATCGACCTTACAAAATGGCACGACAACTGACTGAATGGTGTTGCCGGTGTATCCAATGCTGTTTAACGTATCCTGTACAAACCTGGTTGTGTACAGAACTGATAGCTGATCGCATCCTACACCAGAAGATTATTAACGTCACGTCTAGGTGTACTCTATCCCATTAACATATGTAAATTTCATATGATCGTCCGACAATGCCTTCTTGGCGCTCTTTTTTCATTTTCCGTTCGTGTAGATATAATTACATGTGCATTAGGCTTAATTTAACATGAGTGCCCAGAGCATCCTTTCGAAGCCATGTTGAAAAGTTAGCTATACTAAGATCAATTATTGAATGCCAATATTACCAAGCAAAGAAGGCAAGAACGTCTTCAGTTTGTAAAGAACACCACAACTGGACTGTGTAAGAATGAGAGAGTTGGCTGGCCAGAGAGAATAAGATTTCGGTTCATTAGATAAATATAAACATTCGAATATTCGGAAGTAATAAAAGTCAATAAATTTAACAGTTTACTGTACTGCTTCTTTTTACTCATAGAAAAACTCTGAATGGTACGAGTAATCTGAACATTGTTTTGGATCTAATCTGTGACCTTTTCTTATGACACTGTCCGTTTTAGCCATATCGTTGCTTGAATTGTTAATTTTCATAAACATTAAAGCGAATTTACAATGATTCAATAACTAATGCATTTACTAGTCGCAATCTTAGCAACTCATTTTCTATAAGTTCCTTATCACCTAATTCCAACATTTATAGCAAGTGAATGCAATATCCCAGAAGACCTCCAGAATGATTCAAATAAATCGCATGATGCAACATACCTCCAGAATATTTTCATAATCAGCTGGTGAAATCCATTCGTAGAACAATTCAAGCTCTTTCTGAACGCCATAGGAAGAATTAAATGTGAACAGAGAGAGGGAGGTAAACAAGTTTGCAATTTTGATAAGAAATTTAATTGACAAAAATACTAAAGGTTACAAGATTATTAAGAATATAGTTCATCTTGATAATTTTTTATAATTGTTATTTTTAACAGGAATCTTGGTAGTCTTCCTCGAATGCTTGAGGCGGATAAGTAATTACTGTAGAACTATCAAAGGCGATCATAAGATAATTTTCGGGCCGTTGGACGTTGAAGCTAAAGTAAGAAGCACGAAGAAGAATAAATGCATTAAAATCAGTTCCAAAATTCATACGTAAGCCTAATCATTAATTATAATATTCGCAAACGCTTACGACTAGCAGCGAAGTAGGTTGGAAGGTAAGGCGTGCCCACACATCACGTGAACTCCTGTATTGGGCTCCGTGTCGCTCTTCGTTGCTATGAAAGACTCTGCTGACGCATCCTCTATTACGTCAGCTGCCTGGGTAATTTCTAATGATGAATTCCAATAGATACGTGATGGATGCTGTATCCTGTGATTCTTAGAGCGGGTTCGTAAACAACTGAAGCTGGCGGAAATATTACTGTTCATTGCACTGTCTACGCTTTCGGATAAACAGCTGGTCCTCAATGAGAATGTTGGACGAAGCGATCCCTCCTACCTGGTAACGGTTACAATATCCAACTGTATTAGAAAACAAATTATTGTGCTACCTTTGGCAGAGTAAGCGGAGAGGTGGATTGCTCGGCTAAGCTCGCTTGTGACTTTTTCTCCCGGCTCGTCCTCGTTGTCTCCTTATCGGTGCCATCCTGGGGAATCGTTTCTATTTTCCTTTCTTGAACTCGGCGACGTAATGCGTTTATATGCCGATTTGCGCCGCCGCTTATTGGTTGTCTTTTATTTTGCATAACCAATGAACAATCAGCGCAACTACTAATCTCAGTGGGGGAGGACGACCGGCAAGAGAATACGTGTCTCTTTTTGTTTTGCTCGATCGCTGGAGATCCCTTATCCACTTTCACAGATTAAAGTAATAAATTAGACAAAGCCAAACAACTAAATTGAACGTATTAATGAGTGAGGCTGACGTCAGTGAGAGAAATTAAAAAAATTCTCCCAACTTAGATGCTTTAAAGACAGAAACAATAGTCATAGTAATACATGAACACAAAATTCATGCAAACTAGCATCATTGGCAATAAGATATGAAAACGACGTAAATGTAAAAAAATGCACAATAATCTGAAATGCAATTTGTGTAGAATAAATAGCAATATTCATGTTTCCTAGAAAATGTATCCACAAATGAATGCAAATCTTTACCCCTCTTGAAGTATCTATGAAGTTTCTTTAGAAAATGTCACACTGAATACTAGCCAAGATCGCTCTCAATGCCTGAATGAACGTAATGTGAAGGTCAAGACTTTCTAAAAAATCCAACTTTTACGCATTTAGTCTCGGTTAGTTAGGCAGGGAAGATGTAAATCATTCTGCAATAAAGCTTTATTACGACCAGCTATTCATTTGAGGCTTATTTTATTCGGTGTGTTCAAAATCGCTAACATACTCTAGATGGCCATGAAAATGTGCTTTTTTGTAAAATTATATTGAATAAAAAATTTAAAAAAAACTCAGTAAAAAGATAATTCCGTCTCGTGTCCATTAAAGCTAAATGGGTCGCAAAAGTTTGTCATTCCAAAAATTGCGCCGCGGTTTTAAAGGGTTGGAAAACACTGATCTTAAAAGATCAATATCACATGAAACTTGAAAACCGAAAAGCGGAGAGCACGTCCATTCACAATTGACGATGGAGGAAGTTCTGGTTGAAGCTTTTTATTTTTTAACCAGAAAAATTTTCACGAACATTTTGGGAAGAAAATTGGCAGTTTTTCGTGCTAAGCGAAATGGCCTGTAAGCGGACTCTTCGAGAATAACCAAACTCGCGACGGGGGAAAGATTATTGCATACCGTGCTGCATACAAATGAGTCTTCGAATACTGTAATGAAATGTCAAGAAAAGAGGATTTTTGATGCATAAGGTAATTTCGTTTATACTGAATCAAGACGAAAAATTTACTAGTTCTCCACGGCATTGCTAGTTCTACTCAGCGTACATTTCCACTTGCAGTTGTTTCTCATAAACTCTTAATTTATAATAACATTAACGTCCTTTATAGTAAAATCACCTTGATCCCTTATTATTATAGTCTTCGGAAAATGTGTCATGAGGATTTTGATTCAATATTAACTTATAAATTTTAAGTTAAAATGAATTAGAGGAATTTTCTTAAGAAATCATAAGATTTAGACTTATTTATATGGAGCAAAATCTTGTTAAATAACAAAAAACACAGGTAAATAAACACAGGAACCCTTTAGGATCCCTTTACGATGCCGATCTTATTGTACTTTCAAAGTACAATGTTCGAAAATTCAGCTTTCAAATCCAATTCCAGTAATGTCTTTTTAGTAACATTCTATTCCTCACATCCGGAGAAAAATTTTCAATGAACGATTGAAAAGCTCAATTTAAACACAAAATGTTCTTCCCAATATTAGCCTTAGATGATTTTACCGTCAAAACCCGACTTTCGAAGGACTGACTTTCGCGCTTAATAAATTCATATTCATTGAGATTCCATTCGTTAACCGAATACGAAATCAGATGTCTTTGCGAGAATGCATTAGAATTAACACATTTAAAACATTACGCTTCTAAGAGGAGGAAATTAGATTCAAATAAAACTTAATAGTAACCGTAGGCTTGTGAAAAAATTAAGACTGAAATAATTAAAAGCGAGGCAATGAAGAAACAGGTTTCCCATCTTTGGAAATAAAAGTACTGTACGTAAACAAGTTTCTAATATTAGTCTTTGAGGACTTATGCACTTTTGTATTTTACCATTCCTCATTAGAACACGGTATTCCGTGATTAGAAAACCATTTTTTAACCATCACGGAAAATAACACATACTGTTAATATGCAAAAATATTAACTTGTGAAATACTGTTACAACAATTTTATAATTGATACTCTTACTGATAGAATACGATGTTTCTTCAACAACTGTTCAAAAGTTTAATTTGCTTCTATTACAATTTTGAAAATCATTGAGGAAGGGCGAAGGATTCTAGTTACGTAATTATCGAATGTGGATCCGAACGTGCGTAACGAGTGCATTACAAGGGGGGGGGGAGGTAAAATGAGCCAATTTTGCTTTACGTAATTTATGGATGACCACAAATGCTATGATACACTGTTTGATAAAGTAAAAGGACGGAAGAGTGAGGTAGACATTTGGAGGATAAGCTGATAATTAACAATGTAAGTATTCTATAATTAACTTTCAATAAGATGAAGCATCTCATTCACCTAACTCATGGAAAAGGCAAATCTTAACTATAAACTTTTACAAATACTAAAAGGCTCCGTTTTAAAAACTGACAATTTCAGTTAATTGCCTAAAAGAAGGGCATATTTCCAATACCTTCTTTCACTGTATAAAAATCTGCAGTGACACATTAGTTTCAAATAAAAATGGCCAACAATTCAGTTTTTTATTTTTATAATTTTAAAATTATAGTTAAATAATTCGATCTCTATTTCAAATATTTGCTGAATTTATTCTTTAATAAAATGAAATTTTCATCTCGTTATTAAAATAAACATAAAACTGTTTATTTGCTTTTGCTTTCGCCCTTTTTATGTCTACAACAGCTGAAATATTAATAATTTATACGCTATTCAACTGCATGCTGAGTCTTCCACCGTGTGCCAGTATGGTTTATCTAAAAAATAACATATCACACGTGGTTATAAATCTATGAAACTCGCATAGGGACCTTGGAAAATTAAGAATACTACACAAACCACAGTTAAAATGCTTAAGACTTACAACAGAGGGCATAACTGTTAATGGGATTTCCGCACTGCTCTAATAAATAACATAAGTTTCCGAGTTTCATTGGTCTACCATCTTTTACACTCGGACATTTAAATTATAAAATAAATCATACAATTAAAATGGTAAATATAAAATATACCGAGAGATACCGAAGTTTTTTCAAAAAGATATCGGTGCTACCAAATTTACATAAATTATTGATAACTACTATACTCTGTTCAATGAAAGAAAAACTGTGCAAGAATAACTGGTACGCGTTTATTATATATATACGCCATATCTTAGATATTTTAAATTATAAATGAAAATACTAATATAAACTCAGATGTTCCAGCCAAGGATGTTCTTTCCCATTTTCATTTAATTTTAATTTCTATTTTATTTTAATATAATTTAAATATCTGATATATGGCGTATAAATAAATCCTTACAGATAATTTATCATTAAAGAATAACTAATTTAAGAATAAAATTACGTCAATAGGAAAGAGAGCAAAGCCGGCTAGATAAACAAATAATAAACAGATAATTACGTTTATCTAGCCGGTTTTGGAAAAAGTCTCTGCACTAATGATATGTAAAGGGTGCTGCAAAAATATACAGGACAGTACTGCTGGGTAGCCTATCCTCTCGCTTCAGGGGCCGCTTCATAAAATGATAATTGGGAAATTTTATTTTGTTAACCCATTTACGCCGAAGTTGGTAAAAATGGAAATTGAGACTTATGTAGCATGTAAAGACATAAAAAATAATTTACAAAGACAAAAAATTACATCTATGGACGACAGCATATAATTTTAAATAAAACCTAAGTTTGGAATCGCTAGCAACTGACGTCACTACTTAGTTTTCTTGTTAAGTGAATTAAAAGTAAAAATTAAAATTAATTTTTATTTTTTATTTTTATTTTTAAGCTATCAGGGAGCATGATTAATTTTTAAGTATCATAAAATAATTGGCTATTTATTGAACTGCATTTTCATTTCATCGAAATTTTTATTGTGAACTTTTCGGACTTTTCGGACCTTAATTTCAAAATTCAAATTCTTCAAGACCTTCAAAATTTTTCATCGTTATCATTTCATATTGTCACCTTTCAAACAAGTGCCGAGTCAGCAATGAAGTCCGTTTCTATGAGTTGTGAAAATTATTGCGACAGTGGAGTTGAGATTACTTGGACTGTTAAAAGCTTTGTTATTTAGTAATCTTTTAAATTCTATTAGTTCTAATTCCCTTTTTAATTATATTCTTGTAATTTTTTGTCTTTGTAAATTATATTTTATGTCTTTACATGCTACAGAATATAAATTTAAGATATGAAGTCTCAATTTCCATTTTTACCAATTTCGGCGTAAATGGGTTAACAAAATAAAATTTCCCAATTATCATTTTATGAAGCGGCTTCTGAAGCGAGAGAATAGGCTACCCAGCAGTACTGTCCTGTATATTTTTGCAACACCCTATGAGTATATACGTGTAGATAGCGCAATGCTGCTATGTTCACAGTGGCTTAATTGGGTAAAACTTCGGCGCGATTCGAGCTCTGGCTGTGGAATTTTCTTTCCTATTTTCATTTATAAACTAAATCCAATTTCATTTATAAGACAATGTAGATTTTGCTTTGCAATTGTTAGCGATTGAAATCCGAAGTTTAACTAGATACGCCCTGCTTTTCTGACGTTGGATTGCGCTGTTTTCTTTCTATACTGTGGCGAATCCCACAACTTGGCGGACTTTATTACATAGTAGATTTCAGCTAGTCTTAACTAAGATAGACAAGTATTATTATTGAGGGAATGCGATCTAATTTATCATTCTCGCTCTTAGTAACTACAATATTCTGTGAATCCATCCATTTTCAGACTGAAGCACGAATTCCTTTTTAAATTATAACAAAATTATTTAATAAATTGAAATGACAGAATTGCAAACTACTTTCTCTGTTGGGGAGGGGGGCTGAAAACCTTTATTAGTCCAATAAGGCTCATCGCAGCCAATCAATTTCTTTACAAAAATTTTCGTCTAAATATCAGGAGTCTGTTCATGTCGTTTTTACTGTTTTGGGTCGTTGAAATGAATGCTTCTGTCATATGTTCATTTAAGATTAAAAAAATTAATATCTCTAAAAAAGACTTAGCCTATTTTCATGAAAAACACGTCAATGGATATTTAAGGAATCCTGTAAGTATGTATTAATTTTTTTTAATGAAAAAAAATTCTGTCGGGGAGGGGATTGGGGGGGGGGTTAATAACTACAAAACTGGTCATCAGAGCTAAAGAAGTTATTTACAAAAACAATTCGCCGTAGTAAGAGGAGTCTGTACATGTCCAGTTTGTTGACTTTGGTTTGCTCATATGAACGCTACAGCCATTTTTTCATATATAGAAAAAAAAATTAATATCTCTAATTTTGCTCGATTGTGAGACACTTCCTCTGAAGAAGCCATACCAGCGATTGCCAAATAGTCCATAATTACGAGACGGGATATTTTAATGAAAGGAATTATTTGGCTTCGGAAAGCTGTAAAAATTATTGAGGCATAAGGAAGCCATTAACGGTGAAATCTTGGGTGAAGTATTCCCTAAAAATATCTAGAAGAATTACTAGGGTATTTAGTAGCAATTCTGCCAGAATTCGCTCGAAATGGGAATGCATCTTATCGTGCGCCATTCCTTTTTATAAATGCCTGAAGTTATGCATGTATCCTAGAAACACTGCTCAAAACAATTAGAGGAAAACATTTTCTAAAGTTTACCATCTGTCATCTAAAAGACTCATATAAGTAAACAGCAAATGAAAAATATAGCTACACTCGAGTTCCAAGTTCGAATCCAGGTCGCAGAATTTTACCTTCCATTTTTTCTAATATCATGAATATAGCTACATCCAAATGCAACTGCAATATCTCCAATGCCTCTTATCTCCTCCCCAAAACAAAGCGTAAATCCTGTGCATTGGAAAAAAATTCTCATTGTTTCTTAAACATAAGTAATACGTATGATTTCCACCAGTACAGATTATATCTTCACATCTTCATTTCATGCTCTTAATGAGCTTGCAGATGTCTTCTTGTGGTATTCCCTCCTATTCTTCGATAAGGGAGGGCTTCACTGAACTGCAGCAGGGTCTGAGGTGGTGCTGGACACTTGCGAAGACTCTGTCAAGCATATCCCACACTTGCTCGAGTGGGTTTAGGTCACGCGATAACTTTGATTTGGCATTCCCTCAGAAAGTCCATAGTTATTCGTGTAGTGTATAAAGTCTGGCATTGTCCTGCATCAAGACGAATTCTGGATCAATACCATATGCAACAGTCACGACATGACACTCCACAGCTCCTGGAATATTGTTTTTTGGAATAGTTTCCGAAGTCGGCAGATGACAGAAGGGCTAACATGCAGATTATTAGCCACATAACGCATAGAATGGCCTTCCTGGAATAACGTAATTTAAGTTAATTAATAAGTTTTTCATAATTTTTTAATATGGAATTATTTCTAACTGTCTTATCAATCGAAAATGACATTCCTATCAACGTCTTAAGCATCTGCGAGTTTGAAATGAAAATAAATATGCACGCAACCTTTAAACATGCGAGGGTTTACTCGGAAAGCATTCCCATTTTTCCCCCCACAATCAATAAAGAAGCTAGAAAAGTGAAATTTATGGATGCTGCAATTCCCGCGTTTATGCACATTCTAGCAATCTGCTAAACCGATATCTACAATGAAATTCGTTTACAAACAACAAACTACAACTGAATTCTTGGTGCACGAGTTGTGTGCGGAAGTTGTTCAGTTTCTAGGATTACCTTCGGCCATTGGACTAAGAAAGTTAAAGCTTCAGGAAGTCGAAAAACGGAACTGCCTCTGACGGGTCCTTCCGCAGTTTCAGCTCAGATATGTTGAACCATGATGATAACATTATTTGTAAGGATTGGTTCCTCATTAGTCGACAACTGTTTCTTACGACTTTCAGCTACATCCGGGAATTACTGTAAGTTTCTTAAGGCTTTCAGCTATCCCTCCCCAATGATGCTTATCTTGCTCCATGTGATTTTCAAGTTTTTTGGGCCACTTAAAAAGATGAATGGCTAACAGGAGAAGAGCTCGTAAGACATGCATGCGCTTGTTTCGCTCTGTACAACTTGAAAGTTTCTACTTATTTTAATTTGAACTTTTTGAATAAGTAGTTTTCGAGAGTAAAAATATGGGACAACCTTCTAAGATCCTTCTTATTTTCGGTTAATTTGTTCACATTTTAAGTAATTCAGTGTTAAAAATCAATTAAGCTTAACTGTTCATATTATTGTTTAACTTAATATTGCTATATAACGTTGAATTCAAACATTCTAAAGAATTATATTGCCAATTAAACTTGGTATGAAATTATTCGCTTCATTTTTATTGTATCTGTATTATTTGTTCTCGATTTAGGACTAGTATCACTGTCTGCTGCCAAAAAAGGCGGAGTGAGTGCCAAACAACTATCTTTCTAGGAATCTTTTTAGTAGAAAAAGGGAGAATGGAGAAAACTGAAAAAGAAAAGTGAAAAAGACATCGCTTCTTCTTCTCCACCCAATCCAGAAGAGGACTTTTAATTCCGCCATTAACGTTTACACGAGGTGATAAGGAGAGAACAGCTGATACGGTGTTTATCTTCGCGGAATAAATGACTGTTTTCTTCCGTCTGAGGACGCCTGCTCATGAACAGGAAGTCGTTGACGCCTTCCCCGGTCGCCTTGCGCCATTCTCACGCCGGGCGTTTCTTATTCAAACGCCATCCTTAATTTTCATCCCCTTTTCTTCGCGGGTTTCGCATTTTTTTAAGCGATAATAATATGGATGCAATTTTTCATTGTAAAGGATTCAAAAACACGTTCAAGATGAAAGCATTTTTAATTTTTTTCCTCCATAGATGGCGCTTCCTGTATTATCCCATTTTGGTTGACGAATAGGAGCAAGATGCAGAGGTTGAGGGAATTAATATTTAAATACGTTTTACTTATTGACGAACGTACACTTTTGAATTCATTCTTTTTGGAGTAAAAGAGTAAGGTTGCTACGCTGGTTCGTGGGTGCCTTTGACCGAGAAATAGCAAATTTCAGAAAAGCGGCCTCGTTGAGAGCCTTTTTTGAGAGCCTTGCGTCTTTAATGTCGATAGATATGCAAAGAAGACGTCTTTGCCCCTTCAACCACTTCCACTTTTAAACTCTGTTTAACTCGATGTTACAACCAGTAAAAATCCCTCTGACGAGAAGCGAATTAAAAGGCGTGACGAGGAGCGGGCGACGATGACATTGAACGACATGACGGCGCCTTCAGCGCGGATTAAAAATAATAACATCGACCTCCCGCAACCTTAAACGTCGACGATAATCAGTTGCTCTTAATCGAAACGATTTTTTTAATTTTTTTTCCACCCTTAAGGGCTAGACACTTTAATTTAAATTGGTCTCTGATTCAGTGGCTTCATTTGTGTTTCTTTAACAATTCAATTTATCGGATTAGCTTTAAAGTGGTTTTATTGTGCAGTCCATTCAAAATTAATTAATCGTTTGTCGATAATTAGCTGTTAAAATAGCAATTTTCACGCAAAATACTGGACGGATAGAATAACGAGTGGAGAGAATTCGTTTAAAAACAAGAGTCTTGAATGACTAATCAATACTTCCTTTTAATTCGGTGGTGTAAAAAGCTTAAATAAGTAAAATAATATAAATAATACTGAGGATGAAGAAAGTCACTTTTCAAGTCCACAGTAGTCACAATTTTGGGATCTAGAGGATGTCCAATATTGATGCGTAGATTTCATGATGATTTCCAAGATACTACTTGCAAAATATGAATTTGAACTGATTTTTAAGGTGAATTTGGAAATTTGAAATTGACGTTGAATATTGAAAGAATAAAGGTCTGGAAATAGCGATATGGTAGCGGTGTATTAACTGTTCTACGCGTTTCGAGGAAATCTCATCATCAGGAACTACGTATGATCACTACAAAACTGGCATGGGATACAGCATCTTGTTATATAGCCACTTTCCAACAATCACTGGAGATGTGTTACTACTAGTGACTAATCTACCCATGATTGGTGGAATTACAACGGACGTGGCCTCCATTGAAAGTTATTTAAAAAGTATCTTATAAAGGATAAACATAAAAATATTGATACTTTTTAAATAACTTTTTAAATATTGAGGCCACGTCTGTTGTAATTCCACCAATCATGGGTAGATAAGTCACTAGTAGTGACACATCTTCAGTGACTGGTGGAAAGTGGCTATATAACAAGATGCTGTATCCCATGCCGGTTTTGTAGTGGTCATAGTTCCTGATGATGAGATTTCCTCGAAACGCGTAGAACAGTTAATAAACCGCTACCATATCGCTATTTCCAGACCTTTATTCTTTCAATAAGTTACACAGCGATATAGACCATCATGCAACCTTTAGAAGTTGAATAGCATCTTAGAAATCATCAAGAACTCTACACATCAATATTAGACATCATCTAGATCCCAAAATTGTGACTACTGTGGACTTGAAAAGTGACTTCCTTCATCATCATTATTATTTATATTATTTTACTTATTTAAGTTTTTATATCATTGAATTAATAGAAAGTTACTAATTAAATCTCATGCTCATTCAAGAATAACTTACAAAATACTTCCAAAGTAAATTAATAAGCTTAAGTTGCATATGCTCGAAAGAATTGCGAACAAGAACACGCTCCTGAAATAAATAAATAAATAAAGCTGAATACTTGTATAAAGTCTCATATTTTATAAATTAAAATACTGTGAAAAGAAAGCACAATGGAAATTTTTCCATTCATTTGATAATAGGCAATAATAACATTGAGGTGGCCCAACTTTTCCATTTTGGTTATTGAAGTCGGCCATAGAAACGAGATGCGTAAAAGCCGTTCCTCTTTAAAAAGAGTAGAGGAAACATTTCTTGGCGTCCTCTTCTCATGCATAAGTTATAAATTTTACAGCCCAATAAAAAAATCTTAATACATTTCTGAAAATATATATATATATATATATATATAATAAAACTTTTACTTCTTTATAAAGCCTCCTTCAGGCTAAAAAAATTTCTCAATCAGATAATCGATATTTTAATTTTCATAAATCAATATCCACTTTTAAATCAATAGAACCCAATTACTATTAACGCCTTAAGCTAAATATAGATTTATCAACTTATTTTTTCGAGTTACGTTTTTGAGCTATGTTCCTAAATAAAACAGTAACTATAGGAGGGATGGGAATTTAACGAGTGATAGAAGCTGCTTTGTGAATTATTGAACAAGAGGGAATCGGAGGCAAGGAACGGAAGACAACCCGATGAACACGACAGCTTTACAGCAGGCGTTTCCCTTCTCTCTTTCCCTTCCCTTGTATGTTTTAATATAAAATCATATCTACATGGGTGGGTGGATGGGGTGGGAGTTGCTTTTTCTTCCAACTTCCATTGAGGCAAGTTCGTCATTGATGTCAACGTCTGTCGTGAAGATCATGGCCGCTCCTGTCATTTTAAAAATCCCGAGTTTTTTTATTTTTTTATTTTTTTTTTTGCCTCTACTCCCTTCTACCCTCTTCCTCCTGAATGTCACAGCTGCTGGAAAAACCTCTGTTCGCCTCCGTTTCACGAGCGCTTGGACACGTGCCCACGGTCTGCGTTCCAGATGCACGGAGGAAAACGGTGAAGCGCACGCACCCGAATACGAGCGACGGTTCCTCTAATGGAAGGTAATGGAAACGGGGAGTTACTTCCCAAGATTACCCTCAGCGAAATCCATTTAAGAATGTCGTATGAAGAACATAACCAAAATGAGTTATTATTCCATTTACACCACTCCGGGGAATTACTTTGAAATGTTACGGGGGAAAAAAGTTTTTTTGAAGGTGCGAAATTTTCCTTTTCCCTCTTTTCCGTATGCGCAGAATTAATATTGAAACACTCGAAACGAGGATAAAAATTTGATTGGTTCTACTCGCCGTCCACGGAACGAGACAAGGCGCGAAAGAAAGCGACGACGGAGAGAAGAGTGAGATTGAAAGAGTGAAGCAGGTTATCTGCGCCTACTGCCAGTTGTTGTCGCTTTATGTTTATCAATTGCTCAAGCTCTGTGTTCATTCTCTAGTGGTGCCCCGGGCGCGTCTATTTGGTAGCTTCCTATTTCCCCCCCGAATCTCCCTTCTCCCCCCCTGTTTCCCCAAACCGAATCCTCCTCCTCCTCAACACACAAACCTTCGTCGCGTGGCGCCTGCGCACTCTGAAAGCGGTTCGCCCTCCCTCCATCCGCCGTCGTTATCACCATGGCGGGCTGGCTGACGAGTGCCGGCTTCGTCCACACGCTCCTTCGCACCAGGGACCCGCATCGCTCACCGCAGCAGTCGCACCCGTCTTCGTCGGGCCAGCGCCGCTCCGTTCTTGGGGGCTGGAGGTGTACCGGCGACCGGGCTTCCTCGTCCTCGTCGTCTGCTGTGTTGCGTCTGCTCGTCGCCGGCCTGTCGAGCGTGCTTCCCGTCGGCGTGTTCGTCGTCACCGGACAGGTGGTGGGGGAGGTGACCGGGCCAAGTGTCATCGCTTCCTTACTCCTCGCTGTTGTTGCCAGCTTCTTGTCAGGTGAGAGCATTCGAAATGACCATCGACAGTTTAATTTTCTTATTAAACCCACCTTTTCTTTTAGCCGTCCCTTCTCTCTTCAGAATCCGCTAATCTGAAGAGCATTAGTGTTTATTTTTTCAAATTTACACGTTGAATTAATGTTTACTTTACAGGCTTTGCTTATAATCTATTTAACTTATGTAAATCACTATAATGCCATTATTGTCATGTTCAAATGAGCCAGGAGAATCTTCTCGATATAAAAACTACTGAAATTTGAAATTTAAGGTGGGAAAGCTCAAAGTTTTTAAACAGCTAACAGAAGGAAACCATCTTAGACATAATTCAAAACTGCTCTAGTTCTTTAGAAGACAAATTTTTCATTAGTTTTAGATTATTATTTTTAAATCCAATAATAGAGAAACAAAAAAATACGTTATTTCGCGCCTAAAATTTTTGAAGGGAAAAAAAAAGCATTATAATGTTTTTGATATCTCGAAGTAAGTTAATCGAAGTAAAGATTAAATAACTGATTTCTTTTTTTTTTTTTTTTGCAATAATTAATTTTATTATAAAGACTGCCGATTGTTACGGCGATCTTTACCATTTTCAAAGTCAAGGAATTACAAAGTTTTTAAATTTAACAATATGGTATAACAATGATATAATAATCTTAATAATTTTATGAAAGATAGTAACAATATATTAATTAGAAATTTTAAAGTTTTGAATAATAATTCAGCATTTGTTTGCTTATTTAAAAATAAAGTTTCATTTTTTTGCTTTAAAAAATTCAAATTGTTCCATTATGCTGATTTTGTTGTGGTCATCTGAAGTTTTTACGATTTCCATGCTATTCTCTATACTATCAAATGGATGACCAGATGTAAGTTGAGTTTCCATTACAATAGTTGTATGAATTTAGATGTTCTTTGTACCGAATTTTAAATTTTTCTTTTGGACATGCCTAAATAAAAAGTAATACATATTTTACATTCTTTTTTGTAAATTCCGCTTTCCTCACATTAGGATCTATTGTCCTCATTATTAGACCATTGTTATACCCTACTATTAAATTTAAAAAACTTTGAATATTGCAAAGATCGACGAAACGATATTCAGTCATCTTAATAAAATTAAGTATTGCAAAAAAGACCAACTAGTTACTTAATTCTAAGATGCGATACAAGAACCCTATTCAAGTACTCTATATGATCTCTCCTTAGAAAATATAGACCTCTTCTATACGAAGTAATTGATTGTATTCTTGTTCTTAGCTTATTAGTAAGAAAAATATTTAGGATACTCCATACAACTTAAAACAAAGCATTCCAAATAAACTGAGCCTAATAAATTATTCTTATCCTATTAATTTTTATATTTAATTCAAATAGCTCCGCATTAACATATTTTAAATATTCTCACATTCACTCGCCATATTTACTATTGAACTACAAACTCGTTTCATTTTTACATTAAGATGAAGTCAGCGTAAATTACGTAAATGTTTCGAACTAAAGCTTTATGCATTAAAAAATCTTTAAAGATTCAAAACGCAACCAGAATCTATTTAATTTCTTGCGACTGCTTTAATCTCTTTTGGTGATCGGGCATAATTATCATTGGTAGCAATTAAGCGTTCGCTCTCTTCAGGCGGAGCCTTGTTTTTACGAATAGCCCATCTGTTGTATATGAGCGTGTTAATGATGGCGAACAGCCAACCACCGATTCAAAACAAGTTGAATGTCTAAACAAGAGCTCACCAGACAGGTTTCATCTCCTTTGCCACTGAAGCCAAATAAAAAGCATATTAAAAGACTTGGGAAGAAAAAAAAAAGAATGAAGAAGAAGAGCTGTTGACAAAGTCTCATTAAAACTCATAAATGTCATGGAACAATTGACGCCTCCCTCACGCGTGTAAAACTTTTTCCTTTGGGGAAAGCTATGGGAATTTAATGTCTAAGCATTATAGCGACTTGATTCATTTGCTTTTAATGAATGCAAAAAAAAAAATAAAAAATACTGACATGAAAATTATATTGGCTTACATATAGTTGAAGAGAATAAAAAATTACATTTATTTTGACACTTCAATTTTGGATTATTTTTTGCATTATAATCTGGAATGAACGCTTTCATAAGAATAACTATTTTGGTTTATATTTTTTAATTTTAAAATTTTAAGAATGAATGTTAACTGGGAAAAGGATGACGAAAAGACTCCACAAAAATTCACAAATTCTCTATAGACTTTGGCAAAGAACTGGTCACTTCAGTATTATTTCTTGTTGAATCGACAATGATTAATAAATATTCCAATTTGAAACAAATTTACAAGTTTTAATAAAATTGCAATGCGCAAAAAAAAAACCTCTCTTAACAACACAGCTATCAAATTTATGATAAGCATAAGTAAAAACTCAGAACGTAGAGATAAAAAAACAGGAAATATTTTTGTACTGAAAGTTGAATAACTTCTCGATAAAATCGATATCAGTGTTGTTATATTTTTGTATTTAAAAATTTTCCCTTCTTTGTGTGCTGATTAGCGCTCAAACTCTTTCCACCTTTCTTCTTTGGTTTCCTGCTCAATCCGATCAAGGTCAATGATGTTGCTTTATGCGCCCACATCGATATTTATATGTGTAATTTCCCTATAACCATAAAGAGTGGCAATTTTTACTGTTTTAATCTTTTCAATCTCTAATCAATCGGAATAACTTGTTAATCTCTCTTCTCTGCAGTTCTTCCGAGAAGAGCCCTCGAACAGACTCTTGAAAGAGTGGAGAGGAAGGGAAGGGCCCCCCCCCCCCCCTTTCCTAAATGAAACGAACGAAAGACGCATTTTGTCGTTTCATTGCAAGAAGCAGTTCGTCATTCTCGGCGCTCCTAAAAGTAATTGATCTCCCTTTGGCTTTTCCTTTCGCCGGGATGAAAAATAAGACCGAATCGGAGGAAGTTTCCGCTGTTTACATGTGTTAAAGGGCGTGTTCTTCCGCTGTTTTTTGATGAAGAATTTTTTTTTTCTGTTTTGCTTTTTCCTCTTCCAATACTTCTCGTGCCTTTAATTTTGCAACACCCGTCTTCTTTATCTCCTTCTTTATCTTTCAAAGCTTCGTATTTTTTATCGTACTTAGATCGTGAAGCTCAAAGTTACTATTTAATTAATTTTTGATGGGCATTTTAACTTGATCATAATAATCCTTTGGTACCGTGCATTATAATTTCAGTAAATTTAAGGTGTTAGCAGTAAACCTAAGGTGTTTAGCAAAAAATTATTTAAAAGCAAACTTAGGAAAAACAATCGACTAACACGGGTTCATGTTATTTTATTTATAATTGCGAAGGAACTGAAAAAATTTATTTATAAAATATATTCCTTGGCATTTTTCCTTTAAAATATAAATATACGTAAAATATAACCCTTAAAGAACAACTCTACGGTCACATATTATTTTATTTAAATCGAAAGCTGTCTAATAGTGTATTTTAATGATTTCCGTGTGGGAAAATTAAAAACTAAATGTTCAATGTACAAGGATGGAATGCACAGTTTTGGTTGATATATTCAGCGTTATGTTAGAAAATAAGTCAGATATAGCAACACCACCTAGACAGAAGGCCTGCGCACAGAAACGTCATATATTGTTACATCACACTAAAGCGGCTATTGTTAATCGTATTTCTACCAATAATAAACCATAAATTTGGCCGTTTGATGATGATGTAACAATGCATACAGTTTCTGTGCGCAGGCCTTCTCTCTAGGAGGTGTTGGATATCGTCACTTGATGTCTTCAGATTTTGTTAACAATCTTCAATCTTGAACGTGTGATGTGATGTTGAAATTAAAGATAATAGGGTCCATTGTTGCCATTGATCACTAAGATGGTTCGAGGCTAACGAGAAAGACAGGCTCCGGCGCTTGAAAAGTCACCTGACCAAGATGGGTCTATTAACAATGTAACTTTCATTGTTTCCATCTTGTATTTTAACAATCAGTGTTTTTTTCCTTTATTGGAAACAATGAAGGTTGGATTCAGTTTGTTCAGGTGACTTTTCCGTTCCAGAGCCTGTATTTCTCGTTAGCCTCGAAGATGGTTAGTATGACGTTAGTTGGGCAATTTACGAAGCCAACGAGAAATACAAGGCCCTGACGCGGAAAAGTCACCTGACGATAGCAGTCCAACCAACAATACAAACTTAATAGTTTTCAACAAACGAAAAATACTGATTGTTAAAATCCAAGATGGAAACAATGATGATTATATTGTTACTCGGACTTCTATGGTCAGGTGACTTTTCCGCGTCATGGCCCGTCTTTCTAGTTGGCTTTGGGCAATTTAAGAACGTCTTCGAGGCTCATTTGCTCTTATCTTCACTTATTAGTGATAGGATTTAAGCGATAACTTATTGTTGTAACATCGATTGTTGTCTGTTTATTGTTTTGTCTCATTATTAAATTAATTTCTTTTATTAGTTATTAATTAATTATCTGTCAATTATTACCTATATTTATGGATATTTATGCTAAATTATTATTTGTGCTCTTGATGAAAAAACTTGCTGGACAGAAAGCGTTCCACAAAAGTGAGAAATTCCGTATGGCGTTGATTATTACCGGCCTGAATACCCGTACGACATGGATTCTTACAGTTGACGTATGATATTCTCACGGATATCTTGCCAACAAGCCCCAATTATAATTCGTCGACGTCTTGGGCTGTCGCAGACGACACCCAAAAACACTTCAAATGTGTTCAGGAGGAGAGAGAACTAGCGATCTGGTTGGCGAAGACTGTGTTGCAAGTACGGAGACAATGCACGGAGAGGAGTTCCATATATAGCCGAGCGTTATCCTGTTGAAAAGTAAGTCCCAGGTGTTAGAAAAGAATGGCAGCACAAAGGGTCGTAGAATGCCGTGAGGGTGCCGCAGAGAACTATCAAGAGGATCCGGCCATCAAACGAAATGGCACCCCAGACCATAACTCCCTATCGTTGGGCTGTGTTGAGACCATAATGAGCGGTGGTCTGCAACTCTCCGGTCCGTGTAAAGCCACGTCTGCGAAACTTTGATCATTTGCATATCCACTTGAAAGGTATTTGCATGTGAAGTTTCGTTGCGACCGATTCATTTTTTTCTGAGTGCGTCGACTTTTATCTTGTATTATTTTTCATTACAATAGCATTTAGGTGTTAAAAATAATTTTATGTTGTATGAAATTTATAATCACAGAATAGCAGGTGCTCAACTCATCTAGTTGTTATTATTAAATTTATTAAATTTTATTGCTACCTAGTGGAAGCTTCTTGTATATACAGGGGTTGGACAAAATAATAATAGAGTAAAAGCCTCGTAAGTATAGAGTGACTTAACCAAACCAACAAAGAGCAGCAAACACCGGTGGCATTCAATGCACTTGAATTTCTGGAATTCTAAATTTTCTATCTCCTGATAAAATATCATTAAATTGAATAAAATTCGCAATCCAATGATATTTATCTAATCATATAGAAGCTTCTCAGGTTTCTTGAGAGATGCAGGAAAAGGAAATCGGCTCCTACCGCCTAAAAATTTACAAAACAGACCAGAGTTTCTTGCTTTTTTGTGTGGTAATTGCGCTAACCGGAAAAAATATTTAAGCTCATCTTTATGCTCCTCAAACCAAAATTGGATATTGGCAACGATATGGATGGAGATATTGTCATCTTGAAGAACGCCACCTCTTTAAGGGGTAGATCTAATAGCTGAAAATTTGTTCAAAGTCCTTCATATAGTAATCACTCTACCTTAAAAGTTGATAATTGGAATTGAGGCAGGAAGATCACAATATGTGTTACCCAGATCAAGACAAAACCTCATCCATGCTTCGCAATCCGATTAGATTTTTAGGAGGTCTCCATTAATTTATCTAAACAATAGTGATGGAATCGTGTGGAAAGTGACCATTGGGCTATACGCCGGATTTCCACTAATCAGCAGTTAAACATTTGTTCTCAGTGTTGCATTCAGCAGTAGGTTATTGACGTCGTCTATGAAGCTCCTTCCACATTGTTTTGGCACAAACGGAATTACGAAAACGCAGATGCAGTCATTTTCGTAGCAGTTGTCTTCTTCTTAGATGTCACCAACTTCTTTATTGCCCGTCATTCAGATTACACATCCGCCCACTTTATGCGTATTTACAGAAAACATTTCACTTTTATCAGGGTATGCTATCAGGATCTCGATACCGCAGCTCTCATTTGTAATGGATGCACTGTCTACAGGCGCCAATTTGCCTTTTTTGAAATTCGGTTAAGTCTGACATGATGCATTATCACCATAACACGACGTCCACAGATGTACTGATTCCTGATAACAGTTGAATAAAATCACACTAAAGAGCGAAAGCAAGAGCCATTAGAGGCGCATATCATATATGGGGGCGGACAGACAGAGTCACTAAACATCAGACACGGCTAATGCGGAATGTTTCCATTATTTTGTCCAGCCCGTGTAAATGTGAATTATTTATATGTCAGAGAGCAATCAAATCGATTTTTAGGAGAATCCACACAACATATTTATACAGTATTAGATTTATCCAAATGTAATCCAATATCAATACCATATCAGAATCGCAATTTGTACCTCTTCCTCGTTTTAAATTTCTGGTCTCATCGATTGCTAGAATTCGATTCAAAAATTCATCTCTTTCTTCTGAATTGTTGAATCAGAAACCGTTAAATTTGCACCACCTTTGAGTTTGGTTGCGCATCTATTTTATGCAGATGCTTGTTAACTTTCATACTATTATATGAGCATGTGGTAACCACACTATCAATAGAAATTTTATTTCGGCTTAATTCATGCAGGGCGATTCTTCTATTTCCACGTATTAAGGTCATCAGCCCTCGCTCAATTGACAACTCCACTGGCCGCGGTTGTTTGCCTTTCTTTGTGCGCTTCCTCCTCGGCGCACTCGTGGGGCCTTCCTGAAACGATCTTCACCATTCGAAGACCGTGACAAGAACGATTCCCCAAACTGTGCTTCAAGAATCTGATGGCTTTTCAGCTTGCTTTTACACTTTTCTTGGATAGAGCTGTATAATGTTAATGCGTTGTTTGCACAAAGCGTGTATTAGTGAAGTATGCTTTTAAAAAATAAACAACGCCCATGCAAAATTCGAACAATCCTCGGAAGTATCAGGTTAATAGAGTGTAAAGCGATGAGCATTCATTCATGTTTATCTCATGTTAGGATAAATTTTGCTTCTATTCGTTTCCATAATATTAAAATCTTTTAGAGAATTTTTTTTTCGTTTTTTCCGTAAAGAAAATGCCATATTATACATTTAATTTTAACTTTGCATTTAAAGTAAAACATATAATAAATTCATGTGTATTTAATTTCTTTAATTAATTTCGGTCCCGCCTTTTTAATTAATTGAGACCATAGAGAAATTAAATAGCTTCCATTTTCTTTTTTTTTTTAAATGCTAATTTGAAAAGGGAAAAAATGCTTTGAAATGCAAATTTAATTATAGAAAACCTTTTAAAAACAATTACCAAATTTCTTATTCAAAAAAGAAACCATTTCAAGTAAAATATTTGTTTTAATTCTTATCTAAGTTTGTTATTACTTTTTTATTCTTTTGTTTTTTGCTTTTTTTTTTTTTTTTTTTTTTTTATATTTCACCAGCCAATAACGATAGCTTTTTTTAATAAAGAAAAAAAATTCAATTAAAATGAAATAAACTTTACTGTTTTTAATACCTGTAGAGCAAAACTCAAAAAATTTTAAAGTTTCAAATAAAGAAGAGAAAAAAAAGTCATAAAACTCGAAATGAAAGGAATCTCCACCTATTCTGTTATTTTTTTTGTTCCCCTTGTCAGATCCCTTCCGTTCTTGTCGTAATTTTTCTTTTTCTTTTCATTTTTTTTTCATTTCTTTTCTTCCTTTTCAATCATCGGCGGCCGTTTCAACGCTAGGGCTTTGAGACAAGTGAAGCCTTTCAGCCTCTGTCAATTGTCTGATGCCACGAAAATCATTAATCATTAGAGCGAACGAAAGACAGAGAAATTAATTTCTCTCGCCATTGACAACTACAATTATGATAGATTTTTCAAGAAGAAAAGTTGGTTTTCCTACAAGACAATTGAAGGTTTTTAAACCCTCCTTCACTTGAACAGATGAAAAAGGACTCCAGAAAGGGATTTTGTTTTTGTTGACGGCACCATTTCACCGGCTATTTGATCATTTCAGTTTCAGGAGAAAGTCAAGAAACGAAGTGGTAGAGAAGTCGAAGACACCCACGTTATGAGGATGCCAATGTAAATTTTAAAACTTGTTTCAAGAGAAAAGCTGTATGCTAAAGACTATGATGAAACAAAAGTTGGCTCCTCTTTTGTTAGTTGCATCGAGAGTTTTTTGCCCAAAACTTTAATGAAAAAGAAAAAAAAATCACTTTGCAAACTTGATAGGCAAATGTATTCAACTTTCAGATGGGCACTAAAATCTGGGTCATGTTTTTGAATTCATATTTTTTAAAAGATTGGAGAAAAACAAAAAGATGTGCATTCAGCTTGGCCAGAATTATAAACTCTGTCTACAAAAAAAATTGTTTCCACATATTTATTACTCTGTGGGACATTCATTATTTCTGATGATTCAAAAATTCTGTTTGGCATTGGATCAGAAGGATATGAAGGTATTCGACTGGAATACTTTCTCAACCATCTATAATTGCATTTTTCCGTTCTTGAACAGTTTCAAATGTCTATGATCTTTGTAAAGCTGGCGTGCAAGCTATTCCCAGGCTTTTTCAAATGGATTGAGGTCTGGTGAACATGCTGGGCAGGTTAAAATTTAATACGATTTTCATGAAACCACGTCTTCATCATTTTGAGAAGTGGCAGGGATCATTATCTTGGTAGAAATGCAATTTTTTCCTCCAAGAATATTCACTGTAAGCTCCAAGATGTTGTTTTGGAAGCCCTGTATATCCTAAGGAATTCATTCGACTATCAGCCAGATCACTTATATCCATAGAGGAAAAGAGCCCTTAGCCAAAAGTGATCCACCATTCATTTGACGGTTAATTTGAACCTTTTTTTTTACTTTTCGTAGATCATCAGGGCTGTCTAGATTAAATCTCTTGTCATCCAAAAAAACCATTTCATATCACTCGTATATTCAGGACCTCTTTTCTTTAGCAGTGTTCTAACTTACTGTTTTATGAACCTGTTTCTAGGGCGGTTTCTTGCTCATCTATACATGAGAGATCATCTCTGCAGTTCACGAGAAACAGTTCGTCGAGAACAGTCCAAGGCGAGAACAGCAATAATACCGGCAGCAGAAAGATTTCTCTCAGTTGCCAAGTGGCGAACATGAGATTCACCTCTGGAGTTGTGGATTTTTCCCTATCGGATCGCTTTTCACTTTACCACCAAATCCTCTTGCTAACACACTTCTGAGATCTGTTTATCGGAGGATATAGGAAAGTAGCGGAAGCCCTAAATTCATCTATTTTTTCCCTTTTATCTGCACTTTTTAACCCCCACCCCCCGCCAATTTTTTAATCGAACAAGGGATAGAAAAAAACTTTTCCAAACAACGCTTTTCCTGGAATTTTTTTTTTGATTCATGCATTGTCACCGACTTTATGTATGTGTACAAAAATTCAGCAAGATCGGATTAGTGGAAGGGATTGAAATATTTTATTAGTACCGGTAATCCAATACGTCCAACCAGGGCCTGTATGGCCTGAGGCCGACAGTTTGGATCCTGGATGAACCTGGATTAACGACTGCTGTATGATGGTCACCTCAGCCGGGGGGGGGGGGGGGGCGGTGAAGATCGTGAGCCACGGATGGTCACCCATCCAGTGGTTAGCCGTGCCTGATGTTGCTTAACTTCACAAAAATTGTGTTTCAGTGAAAGCCCACCAGGCTACGCCCCCCACTGAAATATGACCAAACATGATTTCATCCACCAAACATGACCCAAACATGGTGAAAGTTATATAAGCATCGTAAAAATTGCTTTTCTCGAACGTAATATTTAGATAATGAAAAATATCTCTATCTTCCATCGTTTCTCATCATTTTCGATTGAATGATATATCATATGCCATACGATGCCATAGTTCTAAAGACCAAGTGATTGCCACACTCATAACTCCGACCCCACTGGAAAAATTTGACCCAAACCTCGTAGTAATATATATCTTGCCTAGAATAATCTGCATACCGACTTTCACTCCTTTACATACAAAGTTTGTACTATCTTGTATGTAAAGGAGTGAAAGTACAAGGTGTACATATTTACACGCAGACCTTTTGGTCCCCTTTAACTCCCACCGACAAAACTCCGACCCCGGTGGGCCAATGAACCAAAATAAATAGTGAAGATGCACATACCCATAGTAAGCGACATTCTGAATTTCAATCTTCTATCTCAAAAAATGCAGAAATTATGAAGGGGACGGACGGACAGACAGACAATTCCTAATTTTATTTTAAATTGCTTAAATTTATTAGCATAAACTGGACAGAACCATGTTATACAGGGTGAATTAATAATTTTGCCCAAACTGAATGTACATCTTTTTTTTTTTCTCCAGTTTATGAAAAGATTTATGAATACAAATATATGGCACAAATTTTAGTTGTAATTTGATAGCTGAATATGTTTGCCAATCAAGTTTGTAAAGTATTTTTTTCTTTTTCATTAAAGTTTTTGTGCAATATGTATGAGAGTTTATAAAATAGTAGAGGAGTATATCTTGCTAAATGAGTTCTCTTCTTAGTAAATTTTAATTTACTAAATATTCGTTTACTAACATTAAAAATATTTCATTCAATATATTTGTTACGGTTGAAATCTACCATTTTATCTTCGCTCTTTTACGAACACAAAGAACCACGCCCAGAAATTGTAATTCCATAGCTGATTCCCACGGCTTAACGTGTTCGAAATGGAAAAATATGGTCAATTTCATTGCGTATATTTCATGAAGTTTTTGATTATTTGACTTAATTTGAAAAGTTTCAGCACTACAAAAACGTTTATTCGTTTCTTCGAGCTTGTTCGAGCTTGAATTATTTCGAAAAACATCTGGAAACGTATTTATTAGCAGATAGGTTAGTTAGCACATTAGTTCATGAAATAATTGATGTTTGTAGATGGTAATATTCACAATAACGAATGGTTTACTCCATACATTGTATAAAGAGGTATTATAATTTTTCAGCAGATTGATTTTTATATTAATTTGTTAAATTTTTTATACACGGTGCCCTCTTATTAAGCATTCCAAATATAGAAATCTATATTATAATCCAAAAGTCTCTTTCTGTCACGCTAATAATTAGTTTTAATGTATTGTTGCTCACGTGATAGGAAAGTTTAATATTATAGATAATAATTAAAAATCCCTCGCGTGTAATTGATTTATTTTGAACGTTTTTGTATTCTCGTCTATAATCGAATTTGCGTGTTATGTCACTTTAGTATTTTTTGTACAACATTGGTTACATATCAGTGCTTTTTATATTAGTGATAATTTTTCATATGTTAATAATGTATAAGTCATTTAGATTCAAATAAAATTAAATAAAAATAATTAGAAATTGTTTAATACTGTAATCCAAGCTTAAAGACTACCATTTCAGTTGGAGTCGACTAACGATTCGTCTTCATTGGTATTTTGTTGCCTTAAAGACCATAGACTTTTGTTAGAGCTAAGTCTATTTTTAATTATGTCTCGAAGCGTAAGGAGAGAAAGCCTCCTTGTGAGAGAAAGGTAACGAAGAAAGAGATAAAATCTTAGGAAACAGCAGTTAAACAATAGAAGAGAAGTAGAACGACAAAGAGCTAATAGAAGATTGTCAAAAGAAACGCAAGCACAAAGGGAGGAAAGACAAACAAATGGTCATGTGAAGCATCGGAATCCTAATAGACGCTCAAAATGTACAGTTTAGGACTTGATCATTAAACAACCCTGGTTCATATTTAACAATCATAGAGACTAGTAAAAATAATAAAGTATTAATTCGATTCTTCATTCATCCATTCTTATTAAAAATCGTTTATCCTCCATATCTCATATGCAGAATTTGCACAATACAAGTTTGAGAAAAAATTAATTCGTCTGCTTTATACATCTTTACTTTTTATTATTTTTTTTAAAAATCATGTTTCTGCATTCCTATTTTCATTAAATTTTAAATGCAATATACAGATCTTTCTCCCTTAACGATCAATTTCCATGAGATAATTCGAAAAGGCTTTACATTTATGATGAACAAAAATTAATCTTGCAGGAAAACGACCACCTTTATTTGCTAACAACCACGAAAATAGACACGTTAATATTTATGAAGACTTATCAAATTATTTTACAAATTTGTCCGAGTAACATAACATGCACAATTACCTCATTCCTACATCGAAGTCGAAACCACAGAATCAATATTAAAGAAATGCTGAGAACGTTATATTACTTTATTGAGAGATCTTAAATCTCTCAGTTTTGCTGAGGCATTTTATGCACTTTCCTGGTTTTATAAAATCTTTGTTCATGCATCGAACTATTATTAAATGAAAAAAAAAATGTCAACCATAAAGACTAAGACAGTTTTTAAAAAATCTTTTCGCTATATCAATGAAATAGCAGACAATATGGCAAAAAATTGAAAGAAATAAAAAAAAACTTGTGATCTTCTGAATCAACTTTGCGTTGCATTTGTTCTGCCCAGGCCAGTTGAAAAAGAACTTTGTGAGCGTAAGATGAATATAGAAGCAAACAAGCATTGTAAAATTTGAACCCGCAAACATCGACTCAGAATTTAGGCTCACCTAAATGAATAGCCATAGCCATTCTCTTTAAATGTTTGATTATTTATGGCAAATTAAATTTTCAACATGTTTTCATAAAAAACCATTATGTCAACATGACAATTCCAGGAGCTAGAAATGTTTAGCCTTTGATCCTCTGCATCCTCGAAAATATTTCGCGACAGTATTATCTTAGTAACTTTGTTGTTAACAACAAGTTGAGAATGGTATTAGAACGTGCTTAGTATTGATGGAATGAATAGAAAACTGAGCCTTGGTCGCCCCATGCAATCTCTGCAAGCTTGAGCAATCCGTCATTAAAATTAAAACGTCACTAAAGCTGATGCCATCGTTCTCTTTGTGAGCAGACACCGTCATTTGCTTGTTGTTGTTTACTTGTTTCCGATGTGTTTATTAAAATGAGATTAAATGATCACTTTATACAGATACAATAGCTCAGACTTCTCTTAAATAAAATATTATTCATTTATTCACTTTTTTCTCATTTTCGTCTTATATCCTGTAAGGCGTATACAATGCATATTACATACGCTTATATTTATGGAAAAGGGTTGGAACTTAGTCTAAACTTCGGCATAATTTAGACATTGAGTTAGATTTCATCGTTTTCACCATTCTTACATCGATCAAATCATGAAGAGGTTTGATTCTTATGATTTGATTCTTATGATTTGATTCTTTTAAATGTAGGTTCCTAATGACCGCATGAAACACTTCCAAAGAACGTCTGGTTTATTAAATAATAGTCATATTTATATTTTGGAAGCTATTCTGACCTCATATTTTCGGGAATAAGAGTTATAAGGAATTTTAGAAGCTATCGACTTTTTTTCGTCTCTCGAAAGAAACTTCGTTAAAACTGCACAGGAAAATCCATTTTTTGGAGAGAGAAAAAAAATGCTTCCAATAAAAAATGTAACACTTTTCTATACACCGAACCGCTTTTAAGAGACTTAAAATATATTTCTGTCTGTCTTGCGATTTAAAATATAAATTATACGTTATAAATTTATGATTTTTAAAGTAGGTCTCAAAAAGAAATGTTTTGAGACTTACCCATCCAAAGTTAGCTTGACAGTTTTGGTAATTCAGTAAAGAAATAAGCTGGAGACGTTTCCTCAACATTTTATTTTCAAATATAAGATATTAACATAGAATACCTTTAATTTTCAAATTCCAATGTATTTGAAATTTAGTCTGACATATATTGAAACAGATTAATGAATTAAGTCTTATAATGCTCACTTAATTTTTAAGGAATTTTACAATAGGTATGTTGCTATTTTCTATTTTTTAATAATTTTTAGAAAAGTTTCGTAAAGTTTTTTTTATAATTAATAAAATAAACATTTTATACTTCAAATTTATATACTTTATATATTATATATATATTACGGTTCACGAAGTAAAATAAAAATTGCATAAAAGTAACGTTTCGCTTTTTATTCGCCTTCTATTAACCAATATCTACGAACAATTGAAAGTTCAAACGTTCAGTCCTTCGAATCAATAGATAATCGTGTTCGCTGCTTCATTGGCAAAAGCAGCGAGCCGTTGGAATCGAACACAAGACCTCCTCATATGACATAGTGCTCTTGAAGTAAACCATTCCGCCCTTCGCGTCACTGATTTTACTATGGTGATGTGGAAAAGTCGGGACCTAAGACATAAAAACCTTTTATGATCGTGTTTACACTTTGTCGCCGAGAGACGTCCACGGCCATCAACACCGGCACAATCCGGCTCTGCCCCGAAGGGTTTCCCTCTGCGATGAACGGGGCGTCCTTTTCCGCGTGGGTGGACCAAACCCCCATCCCAACATCTCCTTAAACCTCCAAACTCTCACCCTCCTTACTAAACCGGCTCCTTCCTTCCCCGTTCTCCTGTCAACCCCAGTTTAGGCGATCAAGACGGAAAGAAGGAAAGCTACCCGCAAAAGCCACTTCACTCGCAAGAGGACCTTTTGGAAATACGCCGGCTGCTTCTGAATTGAGCTCCATTATTCGTGACCAGAAACAATGGCAGGCGGGCAGAAAGAACAAGGGAGGGGAAGGAATCAAAGGTACAAGAGAATTATCGGAGAGATGGGGAGGAGGAGAAATGAAAAGAAACAAATTTTTAACAAAGGCAGTTGAAATGCTTCACTTTTTTTTCCCCCGATTGAAAACTTAAAGTATTGCTTTCAGCGGAGAAGAATAAAGCATTCAGTGTTCTGCCCATTTTGTTCGATATTTCGTGCTACCCATTAAAAGAAGTCTTCATCGATTTCTTTTTGGCAATTTTTAACGCTGCGCTCAAATGTAATTTAACAACGGCTCTGGAGCTGCAGTTTCATAGTGCTGTCTCATCAGCTGTAAAATCTACGAAAATGGTAACCGAAGGCTCATCTTGAGGATCAAAAATAAGCTTTAATATGGAAGCACATATTGTTTTCAATCTTTCAGAGATCTTCGATATATCGAGCTCCTGAAAGAACGAGCCAATTATGCATCAGTAGACATTGAAACTGAATGAAAATAGAAGAAAACATAAATGTTTTTTGCAAGCAAATTATGTTGACATCATTAGTGGCTGAATGTTAGCCCGTTTCTTAATGATCTCAGAACAAACAAACAAGTTTCTTATATATATTTATTTATTTATTTATGTATTAAAATTAAAATATAAATACAATATTAGAAATTAAGAAAAAGGTATAAAAGAAAACTGAGAGTCGTAAATTAAGAATGGATGAATGTAACTTAAAGTAAATTTGATAAAGAAATTAAATCCATTTTCCATCGCAAATCTTCATCTTGTATCTAGTCATGTTCGATAAAATTTCAATTAAACAGAGTACACATGCACTTCCTGAAAGCTTAATTTCTCAATTCCCTTTCGGAATGTAAAGCAATTAATTTTGTATATGCATTTCAAGCGCAATTCCAAAGTTTCGTTTCGAAATGAATTCCAGAGGACAAGCCTTGAATTATTTAGCTCTTTCGATTTCTTCCAGGAAGTCCACGATTAAACAGGACGGTCTTAGAAAATTGCCAAGCATGATATTTGCGGTCTGGGAAATTGAGAGGGAGTCCGCTTCAGTTCTTTGCCTCACCAAGTTCCCCCAAGTTTATTTTGATAGAAGGCATGCAAATAGAAAAATTATTTAAATGCTTGGTGGTTTCAGGAGAAACTCGAGTACTTGAAGCAATTCTGTTTTCATAGTTTAATATTTGGACTACGCCAAAAAAAAAAAAAGAAACAGGACGAGTTCGAGGAACTATATTCATTTGAAGAAATGCCAGATGTTCTTTAAATACTTGGTAATTTACTAATGCAAAATAAAAAATTTAATGCTTATTATATCTTTCTAATACAGTGAAACATGTCTATTGTGGAAACCGTTGAGACCAGATATTTTTTCTAGTATAGGCAGGTTTCCACATTATACAGTTGACTCGAAAAACGCCTACAAATGTACATGTATTTATAAGAAATCATGAAAATTTTATTTTTAATTACGTACAATGTATTATTGGTGATTCATTGACACTTTATGTTTTTTCATTAGAATGATTTCTACTTATTATAATGTCTAAATGTTTTTGCACCTCTTTTCCAGTCAGTCATCTGCTTATTTTCGATGAGGTCTATGATTTTAACCTTAACTTTTAAAGTTAAATCAACACGTTTAACGTTTTTTGCCATGTTGCTGCAGCATACTGAGAACACTACTGCTGCTGCTTAGTGTATACAGTATAATGTAGCTACAGTACAGTACCAATTAGCAATCAAACAAGCTCAAAGAGGAGGGTTTCTACAGCAGTTTTAGCTATTTGCTATGGCTTGGAATGACGTTGTTTAATGCTTATCTTCAACACAATGTTTCTATCTTCATTTTTTATGCTTTGATTGAATTTTTAGCCATTTTTAAAATTGTGTACTGACTTTCAAACTTTTAATGAACCATTGCGTTTTGGTTTGTACAGCAATTTTATTTTTGGTTTGTACAGCAGTTTTAGTTTTGGTTTGTACAACAGTTTTTGTTTTGGTTTGTACAGCAGTCCTAGTTATGTTTGACAATAGGGAGAGGAAAGCGTTGACAGTTTCTAAAATTTTTCCAGATTATGCAGGTGTTGAATCAGTTAGACGTGTACGGTAAATTGTTTCCATTTCCAGGTTAGACAGGTTCCACATTAATTCTACAGAAAACCCTAAGTCCCAATATTGGGACTTCAAAATTTTTCTATTATGGACAGGTTTCCAGTATACACAGGGACCACAATAGACGGGTTGCACTGTATATTCTAATTACTGTGTCCATTGTAATTATTATTGAAAAACACAGCAAAACCTCTAACTTCTAATTAGAACTCAGCTATTTTGTTTAGGAGTTCCAAAATTAATTGATATTGTAATAACTTTCGAAACATTTTTATATTTGGTTCAGAAAACATTTCATCTGTTGATTTATAGTTTCAGAATAAATTGACACTTGTTATTTTTTTGGATAATTTATGAATTAAAAAATAAAATGAAAACTTCATTAAGGTTTATTTCTAGTCACTTAACTAGAAATCTTTAGTACTAGAAATCTTTAGTTCTAACCACTTAACTAGAAAAAATGTATTGAACTGTATGCATAGGTTCGAATTCCAAACAAGCATAAAACCACTTGTTTAGGAAATGAATAAGTCCAAGTTTTCGTTTAGTGCAATTCAAAAAGCATACATCAATAAAAAAAATTTTTAAATTATTTCATTTCTTGGAAATTTATTTTTTAAATTTAAAAGAGAAAGCATGATTTAAAGAATAAAGGTTTCATTCATAAATTAATGCCGCAATATTTAATATTTTGCGCTAGTGCAGGCAAAAGAATCTTAGTTATGGCATTTCGAGCATCTAGATTTAATATTGCATTGCTTATGACGATAAATTTCTCGAAATGATATTCAAATTGGTCGTCATAAGTTAGGTCGTCTTCTATGCTTTAAGAATATAAGAAACCCAGATACTTGGTTGTAATAAGAAGACAAGACATAGTGCTTCCTAGTCGAAAAGTAGGACAGAAAGAGAGCACGAGAGAGAGAGAGAGAGAGAGATGTTGTCGTCATGGCAACCTCGTCTCTATCTTGGCGGTTGTTGTGCATCCATTCGGACTCGCTGTGCAAAGGGGGCTGGTTGAGTGGGTGGCTGGTTTGGGAGGGTGGAGATGGTGTTGGGGCCTGTTCCTGTGTTCCCACTGATCTTTGACATGAAATGCTACTCGTTTCATTTCGGGCTCATTGCGCCGGCGCAATTAATAGAGATGGGCAGAAAGCGCTCTATCTTGGGCAGCAGATGCAGTGGAAGAAGGGGCAAAATAAAAGGGGAACGTGCTCTTCTCACATCCCTTTAGATTTTGATTAATATTATAAATAACCCTAGCTTTTCCTTCTTTTTAAGCCCCTGCCGCTGAAGACGCATCATCACTCCTTATTAGCATAATGTTATGCTGTTGGATTATGGCTAAGGTTCGCAGTGGCAAGCGAAATTGAATAATATTAGCATTGCCAGTCGGTATTCCTCATATTATTTTGTGTAAATTGCCAGAGGGGGGATTTTAAAATGTTATCGACACCCATTAAGTTTAATTACCCTTAGATGAGAAGCAGTTTCTAGGGCTTTGTGTTTTAAAGGATTTTGTGATATTGAGATCAATAGTGTAAACAGGAGGGGCGGCTTACTTTGATGTTTACCTTCTAGGATTACAAAATTTCATGAGGAAAAATTAAGGAATATCTTGTTGACCAAGCTTTTTCATATCGTTTATTGTAAAGCAATATCTAAGTGTTCAAAATAATGGGAGCTTCATAAATGAGGGCAGTGGCATGACAAATCTTGTAAAAAAAAAAAAAAAAAATGACGATTCCGTGTCAAATTTAAAATTACTTTCTTAATTTTTGACAAAGCGAGTTTATACTATTCTGAATATTCTTTCACTACCGGGGAACACTTTATGGGTTTGTTCGCTTAATATGTCACTCAGTGTGTTTTTCAAATCTAACCGGTATCACTCCACAATATATTGACGCAGTAATAGGATGAATTTAAGGCTACAATTTAACAATAAAGCACACAAGATCGCAACCGTGTAAATTGAGTTTGCCTTGGACAAACGATTAAAAATTTATAAAAAATAGTTAAAAATTTTAAAAGATGAAATATACTTGGATAATCCTTGAAAATATCATATTATTAATTATAGTATAAACATAGGCTACATATTTGATTCCAGATAATAGTTCAGTCTTAGAGAATAAATCTTAAATTCAAAATTAAGTTTTTTATCTTTCATTCTTTATCGGTTCCTCATAACCCCAAAATTCAGAAAGTTGTTCTACAAAATCTACAACATTCACATAACAAAATTTCATCGAGGAAGAGTTTTTATAAGTGGAAGAATTTTTTGCAAGACGAACTTTTTCTGGAGGAAGAGTTTTTACAGGTGCTCGACATGCCCGCCCTATGTAACGCGGTAGATGTCAATCCTATAATTTATCTTCTGCTACACGCGTTGTAATATAACAGAGTCAACAATATCCAATGACTCTACCATTATTATTTGTCGAAACTCTTCTACATCCTGTGGCACAGAGGGCACGTACACTCTTGTCAGAAAATAAATTACAAGGTGCCAGAACAGGTGATCGTAGAGTCACTCTTCATTGGCCGCGTGACCAATCCAACGAGGAAAGCTGTTCAATGAGGTCGCAAGAACCTCGCAATGTAAGTTGTAACAGCCGCCTTCACCCCCCCCCCCAAAAAAAAAGGTCCGTATACTTTTGCTCCAGAAAAATTTGCAGAATTTCGGTAGTCGATGGTATACTGGCTTTTCATAAAATTCGATGATATAGAGGGTAATTCCGTGAAACATTTTAGAAAACTAAAACTATGCGACGGAGTATGGTTATTTTTACATCGATAGAACGACAATCTCTCCTAGGTTTTGTACATGCTTTGCAAATGCTCAATGTGTCCACCTTTGCTGATGCGGCAGACATTTACCTGTTAAACCGTTTTGTTCTCAGTGGCACATACGAGATGATAAGGTTGTGAACTTCCTAGAGACTACGCTCTAAAAACAGGAGTAGTGATTCACTGCGCAAAACTCTATGCCAGATTTGTCTCCACTTTTTTTACGCAATGTAAAGGTACCTGTTGTGTGGTCGAGATATCGTTGTACACTATACATGTAGCTGCATCCAATGCTCCGTATTATGCTACACAGGGCTACTTAAACGTGAAATAATGTCGTTTCGTGTCGTCAGGCAATATGCATGTAGTGTCGAAATTCACTATGTCTTTCACTGAGATTGTATGTGTTGAAACCCATTACGTGTAGCAAGTATATAAGAATCATTTTTAAAAATACCTATCGAGCCGTAATGGTTTTTTAAACGATTAATCCATCTTAGAGAAGCTACTTTGCAAAGTAATATAAAAATATTTTGTAAATAAGAGTTCTTCCTGGCGTCATCACTTGCTACGTATCGGGTTACGGATGGATAGTGATTTACAACGTGCTAAACGTGTATCGGGTAGCGCTTAACGATATGTCGTATCTATAAATAAATGCTAGCTACACATTAGAAAGGTTCAGCACCACGTAAACGCGAAAGTGACGCGAACGCGTGTGACGTTTTTAGTCTGAAATGACGTGGCTTTTTCATTGTTTACAGTTGTAAACATTGAAAAAGCTACGTCATTTCAGATTGGAAACGTCACACGCGTTCGCGTCACGTTCGCGTTTACGTGGTGCTGAACCTCTCTATTATGCTTATACAAACGTGAACTAAATGTTATGTCGTGTCGTCAGGATTAAGTGTAGTATCGAAATTCACTATGTTTGTTTTTAGAGTGTAGGAAAAATTGAGATGACAAAGACAGTATCCTTCAAGAATCCCCTCAAGAAAAATCTCATAGGGTTAAATCCAGGAATTGATGTTGGCCAACAACGCATTAACGCGTGATCTTACTGATGTCCAACAACGTGCAAATTTTCATTTGAGTATACTCTCGCATGTCATTTTGCTAATGAGCCTAAAATACTTGGAGATTATCCTTCAATTGGAGTAAGAATTATCACTATCCGTCCCCCAAGTTTTATGTGGGAAAATGTTTTACGAACTTGCGAATATCTTTTATTACCTTTTGCTCTGTTTTAGTAAAATATCGTATGAATTTTTTTCATGGTATATCACAGATTAAGAAATGCTTGTTTCTATAATAAAAGTTTATTCACCCACTGGATAATGTGAAAACAAAAGCAACGTCAAACCTACATCCAATATAACACATTCATATGATTACATACATTATCTATCCAAAAGTATCCGGACATTTTCCATTTTATACGTTTTGTCGAATATCTAGAAATATACTTGATTAATTATCCTGAAATTTCAGGGTGTAAAGAGCATGTTAAACTTCATATATATCAGCGTAGGTTTTGTCCCAAAGGAGACCAGCAAAAAATTGAACAAATAAAATAATGTTTGGGATCACCCTGTAAAAAATAATATTTGTAATGGGTTGTAGCTGTAGCATATGATTATGAGGCTTCTTTTACTTATCTCTGTTCAGTTGAATGAGAATAGCGCATATATTCACAGAGATATAAAGGTTTCTTTAAAAAAACGAAATGTTTTTCTTAAGTTTTTCTCAACCAAAGCAATGCCATTTTCAGGAAAGTGACAAATTACAATAGAGACAATATCCTGCATTCGCAATATAAAAATATTAGATATTTGATGAAATATGGGCACTTTTACTAAATAATGTTTCACTGCGCATGCGCAACGTTACCGAAATGTCTTTTGAATAATTTAGTAGCCAAATGTATAGAGCTATTCTTATGAAAAGCCCAAGCAAATATTTTGAAAATTCAGAAAGATATCGTCGATAGAATGAGTTGAATTTCAGTTGCTCTCAAAAATAAACAAAACGATAAGGGGTTTTCTCCAAATTTTTATTTTTGGACCGGACGCCGGTATCAATTTCTCCTTAGGCTGATATTTAACCAATATGAAATCAATATGGCTTCAAATAAACCTTTGAAGTTTTTAGGATAATTCGTCAGGTATTTTTCTAGATATTCGACAAAACGTTTGAAATGGAAAGTGTCCGGATACTTTTGGGTAGATAGTGTTAAGTTAGGCAAACAGTCAGCAAACCATTAGCCTTGTCTTCTCAATCTTGTGTACTTTTATGAAAGTACTGCAAAAAAGGGTCAATAAACTTCGTTATAAGAACGTATATTTATAGCGCTTTTTATATTCTGAATATATATATATATATTATTAGAATATTATTATAATTTTTCATATGTTGATCAGGAAGATGCTTATATCTCTTATAGATGAACATCGAAAACATTCTAGATGAATACTCTCATCTTCAGTTAGCAATTCGGATTAAGCTTCAGAAGAAGTGGGACTGGATTTCGACTTAATCTCTATAAACTGTAATAAAATTGACGACACCAATTGTAATGAAGTTGCATTTTTTTTTTTTATTCATTGTAATCCAATACGTCCATCTAGGGCCTATATATATATAGCCTGAGGCCGACGAGTTGGGCACCTGGATGAACCTGGATTAACGACTGCTGTATGATGGTCACAAGTCACGGAATTTTTCCTTTCATTTTTTACTTTATTCCGCCTTATTTATGCTTTTCTTGGACTAGCCTATACAGTTCAGACCTAAATGCTAAGTCTTCAGTTTAAAGTTGAGCAACTCGTTAAACTATACGAAAAAAATCATACAAATTCAGAAAAACTTGAGTTTATTTATTTAAAAATTCCACTTTGATAGTTGTATGCCATTTCATATGCTAGTTTTTTTTTCCTTTATGTTCTTGTCCTCAAATTTTAATATTTTCCTTATGTATTCAAATCATTTCATAAAAGAGGCGCATAGAGCAACCAAGCGATTATACAAATGTTTTATTCCATTTACGTTTCTAGACGTTGATGAAAATGTCAATTGACAATTCTCGATGCTTGCAGTTTTCTAAACTTTTTGTGGGTTTTGTGTCAGCTGTTCATTGTTCAGGCCACGGCAACGGCATAGCTCTTCAGACGCACTTTAGCAGTTACCCAACAAAACGACAGAGCAATAATCGAGTCTTTATTATGTTTTCTACGCGTACATAAAAGCCAGGGCGAACTTTTAATCCCACAACTGGTCCTAGTCTCTCTTTCAGTCTTTATGACGAGTGAACAATTCAGAGGAAACAAGCCGTTCTTTTCCAGAGCCACGGGTGAATGTTTCGTTACGCATGCGTGCCCGGGTGCCATCTTCTTGCGCGCCTCCTACGATCGTCATTGGGGAATGTCGCACACGCGATGACGTTTATTGCCGCTCGTAAATACTCGTTAGCTCTTGTGAAGCCGCGCACCTCTTAACAAATCACAGGGGTGATTAGGAGCGACGGCCATCGGATCCCTCCTGAGATGGGGAGCGTCGAGGGAACCCTGTGTGTCTCTCTCCCTGAGTCTCTTTTACCTCTTTTATCCTAGATTGAACGGGTGAATATGAATGGAGGCGTTTTCGGCGCTGATAGACGCCCACCACCCAACTCACTCTCTCCCGTCTGTGTCACTTCATAAGCGCCACAGTCAGAATGAGAGAGTGCTCAATTTCCGCCCACGCACAAAACCGCTGAGAAATAAATCGCGCGCAAAACAAAAGTGAACTTAAAGTTGCAAAGCGCTCGTAAACAATCTCACCGCGTGCAACAAGAACGTTCACCCCAACGATATATACTCTTTGTGTGTGTCTGTGTGTCTTAATTGAGCACAGTTTGTTCCCCCTTGCCGCGCAACTCGGGCTCAGAAAAACTCGCTGAAAAATATGTATTTCAGTGGCTTAACCCGTGGCATTGTCGGCGCGTCTAAGAGCGACAATAACTGGCGCAGAAAGCCTCAAGAAATCCAAAACACTGCTCTTTATAATTCATGTAATACAACGTTTATCTAAAAACAGCACAACAAAACTCCGAACATAAGTACTTTATGAATAATTAGGTACATAATAACAGTAATGGAAATGAAAGATAAATTAAATTTTTAATTAAAACAACCAAGATGTAGAAACTTTAAACCACAATCATGCTAGTTTTTCTAATACTGTAGTTAATCTCATAAGCCAATTTAAACAAGTAATGAAAACTGATAATGTTGAGTTCTTAATGAAAACTGAGTCAAAATATACGCTTTTTGCATTAACTGCATTCTAAAATATCCCATTCCTAACTTCATGATGAATATTAATTTTAAGTTAGGACATTTCTAATCGAGTTCTTTTATATTACTTGAATTTATGTCTATTAGACGATAGATTTAATTAATATAGCATTTTAATAGATCTGACATGTTTCGCCTGATGGCATTATCAAAGCGGTCTTTAGCTACTTTTTTAGGAGCAAAACTTTCTGATTTTGAATTTATTGAATTTGAAATCAATATGATGTGAGATTTTAACATTAATAAATATTTAAAATGTAAAGAATTATGATTGAAAATACATGCTTGGGTAGTTTTATAATTCCATTTGCTTGAATAAAGACTCTGCTTCTAGAACTTTTTGATTATTGACGAGCAGGTCTTCATGTAAAATTTTGGTTTTGTAAATGTTGAAATTTTTTATGATGTCTAATCATTGGAAGTTTTAAAACAAGATTATGAAGAACATCCAAATTCTGTGAAATATGTAGATGACAAATCAACATATGCTTCTCATATTCTGAAAGAAAAACATCAAGTCGAAGACATAGATGCTACGATGAAAGTCATTAGCATTAATTAATGTAAACCCTATTATTTATTTTAAGTATTTAAGTTATAACCTATCGATTCCCTCTCAATAATTCATGTCTCGAAAAACCCTGTAGCTGAAGCGCCATAAATATTGTATCTTTGATCAATATACACGGTGAGTCATTTAACCTGGAATTTTCGAATATGTCGGAAAAACGCATCCTACGAAAGAAAATGTCCGGAATCAAAAGTGAATTACTTCGCGAGGGAAATTCATTAGCTGAAAAATAGCCCCCTCCCCTCTCCCCCTTGTGAGGGGGGGGGGGGGGTAACTTTGAAATCTTAAATGGGAACTCCTTTTACTAATGTTATTTTAAAATTGTACGCAGCATTTGAGAAACGTTTTATTGTTGATGTTTTTTCAGTTGATCCAATCGTTTAAGAGATAGAGGCACTCAAAGTATGGAACTTTTAAAGTTTTGAACCCAATTTTATCGATGAAGACTAAGAGATAGAGAATGGGTCTTACAGACATTCCTATTCTACTTTTTGATGGTCTTTAAGAATCCGAAGTCAGAATTTCAAAAATCCAAAATTTTTAGTGCACAAGCAAAATCTTGGTGGCAGCAGTCCTATGGAGGAAGAAAAAGTAGAATAAGAAGTCTGTAAGACACACTCACGATCTCTTTGTCTTCATCGATAAAATTGGGTTCAAAACTTTAATAGTTCCATATCTTCAGTGCCTCTATCTCCTAAACGGTTGGATCAATTGAAAAAACACCAAGAATAATGCAAAACGTAGAATAAGAATGTCTCAAAGAGGATCAAAGTGAGGATCTACAGTGGCGGTCAAAAGTATATAATCAAATGGCTTTTTTGCGTAAAACACTATTAATAGTAACTTGAATGAAAAAAAAAGTTAATAACCAGAAAGAGGACCAAAAATAAAATTAACATACATTAGTTTTATTTTACAAACTTCTTATAGATTACTTGTCTACAAACATTAAGAAAATCACTTGGACAAAAGTATTAAATCATAAAATGTAAAAACAAAATTATGTTAGGAAACAAACGAATTCTATTAACTTAACAACAAAAGATAATTAATACTTTGTAGCAAAACCGTTGCTGCAATAACAGCCTCACAATGCCTTGGCATCGACTCGATGAACTTGGTAATAATCTGGGGGGTGATTTTTCCAATTTTTTTTTGTCAAATCTGTTCTTCTAAGGCAGTCATTAGCACATCTTTATTTGTGCACTTCATATTTCCAACACGTCGTCCAAGTTCTTCCCACATGTGTTCTTTAGGAGACTGACTTGGCCAGTCCAGACATCGAATTTTCTTCTTCACCACCCTCACAGTCACAGATTTAGCCTTGTGTTTCGGGTCATTATCATATTGATAAATCCACCCTTCTAGGAAAATTGTTCTTAGCAAAGGGAGCATAACGTCCTCCAAGGTTTTCCTGTATTTTACGCGGTCCATAATCCCTTCTACTCGGATTAAGGGACCAACACCTTTTGCAGAAAAACATCCCCATATCATGATGTTGCCTCCACCATGCTTCACAGTTGGCTGCTGATATCTCACATCATTCCTAGTGCCTACTGGACGTCGCAGATACTTCCTACCATCACTTCCGAACAAAAGAAACTTGCTTTCATCCGAGAAAAGAATTTTTCCCCATTCCTTTGCACCCCAATTAAGATGGTCACGGGCAAATCGTAGTCTGTCCTTCCGAATCTTCTTGCTGATCAATGGCTTCTTCACTCCTATCCGTCCATTCAGTCCTACAGCTTGCAGGCGACGTGCCACAGTCCTACGGCCGATGTTTATCTCCATTTCCACGGCCAATTACCGACTTATCTGCGCAGCGTCGTTTGTCACGAATTAATTCGAGCAGTGGCTTTTCTTGGCCTCCCCATTTTTGGTAACGTGGCTACTCCTTTTGAGTACTTAAATTTCTTCATTGTATAACAAACAGTTGCCTGTGATCCGTTTCATAATTCAGCAACTTCTCTTTGTGTTTTGCCATCACTACAGTGCTTAATAATCAATTCTCTAATTTGAATGTATTTTAATGTGCCATAATAACTTAGACCACTTATTTTTGTAACTAACATAGCAAAAATTTGCATTTTTATCACAGAGAATAAGAATGGACGAGTTGATTTAATATTTATGACCAAGGGTGATGGCATTTTATTTAATTGCTAATACATAACAATATTTGCATAAATTTTGTTTGATTTACTATTATATTATTCTATAAGTGTTCTAATACTATTCTAGTTTTTTATTTTGGTTAATATCTTTTGAGTTTTTAACAAAAAACCATTTGATTAAATACTTTTGCCCGCCACTTTAGATATAAAAGTTCATGTAACCCATACACAAACAGTTTTTAATTCCCACTTAACACTTTTATATTTTGAGCCCCATTTTCGGGAGATAGAATATAAGTCTTTGAGGGCAGTCCTATTCTACTTTTTGATGATATTTAAAAATCCGTTGTCAGTTTTTCAAAAATCAAAATTTTTTTGTAAAGGTGCGTACAGACTTAGATTTCAAGAACATTTAATAACTTTGCCCTCCAACAATAATGTCACCTGAAACTTCATCCCCTCGTGAATCTTGTGCCCACATTTTCTAGCCTTCCAACACTATTGCGAGTTCAGATGTTAAAATTGTAAGGGAAGGGCAGTGAGGATAATTAAATAATAATGGGAGTGAATAGGATTGAATCGGCTCGACCCTCAAAACTGCAACCCCATTGGTCTAATTCATCCAATTCGGCCTAACTACCGGTAATTAATGAAGAAGAACTCATACAGCAAATTTCAACATTCTACTCAAAACATGTCCCAAATTAATTAAACATAAAAAAATAATATGCGAGAGTTATTTTCGCAGCATAATAAATACTCCTTAATGAACTTTCAATTTCTAAATTCTCGAAAATTTGAGAAATCCTATCTCTTAATATCGCTATTTTAATTATCCCTTCTTAATGACCACACTTCTGCTTGTCTAAAGACATAATCTGATAGTTAATCGATTGCCCCGCTATGTTCTCTATAGTAGTTCATTGATTTCTGGAGCTTAATTTCCAAAGCTGTGATTTGACACCTATTACTAAACGGCAGAAAATTAATGACACTAGAGCTCTTTGTAGGCCTACCTTTAGGCCTTGTCAAATTTCAATTGAAACCATTTAAACCTAAAGACTTAATTACAATCTTTGAATGAAAAAAAAGTCATGCTATGCGTTTCTAAGTTTTATTTTTTAAATTATTATTTGAACGTTTTAAAAACAATTTATTTGAATACTACAATATAAATGCAAAAGCGGTAAGATTTGTTTATTTAATTTACACTTTTAATAAATATGAAAAAATCTGACATTTATAAATACTTACTGACATTAATAATATTGGGGCAGGTTAAATATTAGGGCAGGTTTTATGATATCCAGTCAATCGGTAGGCATTCAAAGCAATTACTTTATTTTTTATTAATTAATTTATAACATTAATTGAAACAATGAATTGATTTATGTCAATGGCAGCATTGGTTTAACGGTTTCTGCATGGCATGGGAGCAGCGTTGAAGAAGCTCAAAAAAATTGAAAAAAATATTGAAAAAAATCATAAAGCTAGCTTTAAACTGTAGGAAACTTTCATATAACCTTATATCATGTGTTGATTTTAACAAAAAATTATAAAAATGAAAAAGAAAAAAAATAACATTTGTTGAGCTGGATTTGAACGAAGTCATCGCATTAGGAAAAACTCAAATTCAATTAAGGTCTATGTAATGAAAATTTAAGATTTGTTAACCGGTCTAAAAAAAAGTATTAATACTTTAAGTGATGAAACACTTTTGGTTTAAGCGTAATAAATTTCTGTAAATAATATAACGTTTTCTAGTTGCAATAAAAAATGCTTCCTTCCTCTCTATGTATAAATAGAAGAATTGCCAAAGGATATACGAATAGTAAAATACTGATAAGAATTACTTATACAAGGTGTTCTCGAATAACGTGTACAAACTTGAGGGGGGGGGTGATAGAGGGATCAAATCTAAGCAACTTGGGGTTAGCCCTCTTTCATTTTCTTCTGTGGGGCATTGTTTTTGAGATAAAAAAATGTTGAAATCCTACCTGCAGGAAACAGTTGTTTGGATTTCATTTTGTGGGGACACTTGAAGACATTGGTATACGAGACACCAGTGGGATCAGATGATGAGCTGGTAGCTAGAATCGCCGTAGCTGCGGACCAGATTCCCGAAGAGCCAGCAACTTTTGAACGTGTATGTCAGTCCATGCCAGAGAGAGTTTGAACACTTATTGTAAAACTTTTGCATGTTTCATAAAAAACAAGTCACATTATTGTACTATATGCAATGTGTTTTTGTTCTTTTTATTACATGATTGACCATGATTTCTACGCGATGTCCAACATTTTTATCTCAAAAATAATGTCCCAGAGAAAAAAATGAAAGAAGGAAATGTTGCTTAGATTTGATCCCTCTATCATCCCCCAAGTTTGTACACGTTATTCAAGAACATACTGTATATAGACTGATTATTATTTTATTATCGGTGTTTGTGTATCTGCTTTAAAATATTTAGTAACGATAATTTTCAAAAGAATTGTATCTGCCTTTTAAATATTTAGAGTAGAGTTAGTTTATATTATAAATATGATAATATGATAATAAGGCCTCTAAAACCTTTAAATGTTTATAATTGGCATTATTAGCCTCTTGTTATGGACCTACAAAGTATCATTTTATAGGGTCGTAGAAGTGCAGTAATTATGTTACTGTTAAGTTGGGAGAAAATAGAATTTCAAAACACAACTATTTTTAAATTGTTCACGAAATTGACTTTAAGATTGGGAAAATTTATAATCTAGAGAAAATTGTAATAAACAAGTACAATAAAAAAGAGAAAAACTGCATATGCACGTTTCTATCACATTATGAACATCATCAGCAGTCTAGAAGGCAGGTTGTAAATAGTAATACTGCTATATAAACTGCTGATGATGATATTATTGTGATCGAAATATGCGTATACGAATTCTAGTAGACTGATGTGGACAAGAAGCTATGCTTTTCTCATTACTTTTTTATCCACAGTATATTTTTTGAATTTCAGTACAATAAAACCAATCTCAGTAACCTTAGTAGCAAATCGAAACGAGACTAAATATAAGAAACGGAGATTCGAATCGACAGCGAATTTAAACAACATCGTGGCTTTTTGACTCAGGTTTATCGGAAAAAAAGGTGAAGGACAAAGAACAAATAACTGTAAAGGGCATAAAACGTTTGGTTTCAATAACATTTGCCAAAATATTTTGTAAACCTTTTTTATGTGTTTATATTTTTTTCTTGTCCCTCTGTATCTTCTGAGTGATAAATGTTTTTCTAAGAAATTTGGCTTGATTACGTGAAAATACGTAGATTGTTCAAATCTGATCTGGCCGCTTCCTTTAGAGTTTTTGCTATGGAATAAATTCCTAATCTTGCTGTGTTTGGCAACAATTTTATCTCGACAAGAAATGTTTTTGAGTAGCGTAAGTCTTTTAAGGAGGGTAGAGATCGTTTGAAAAATGAACGGCTAAAGAGAGCAATTGCTTTGAATAAGGCTGTAAACGCGCAAACAAATGAGCTCATATGGACCAATAGGAGAATTTCAGCTACTGCTTTCAACATTTAACATTAGCGCTATCAGTATAGGCTACCCATAATCATCCATGAGAGTTGCAATTCACCAAGATAAACCAGATGATCAGAAAGCTGACGCAAGACAGTGCAGATGCCATATTCCTAAACAGACAAGGACACATTGATAGAAGTAGGATGGGATGTTGTACCACAGCTCGATATGTCTCCATGCGACTACCATCTTTTTGGACCATTGAAAGAGCTTTGTGGGAGGTTCGGATCGAAGAAAGAGGTGAAAACCGAAATCAGACGTCAAGCGATAACTTCAATGAAACTAGGATGAGGAAGGTTTCAAAACATTGGGAAAAAAATATGTTGACAAAGAAAGACAGTACTTCAAAAAATAACTGATGGACTTTTGCCAGTTTTTTAATTAAAAAATTGATTAATTAAAAAAAATTCAGGTTAATTTTGAGCAGCTCTCATCATCGTTGTACATAAAAGTGCATACAAGAAAAAGTGCTTTATTTTATTACTTTTATTTTCTTTAATTAAAATATCAGACTTTAAATCAGGTAATAATAATAATAATCGATTGAACATTAGCAACTCTGAGAACATTATTAAACTGGATTCAATAAAGAACTCTGAAAGAAAGAGCTCTTCATTTATTTTATGAAGAAGTAATTCAAATTTTATGTTGTAGATTAAATGCCACGATATGATAAGAACGGCACAGAAAATAATGCACTTGTTCTATCGGACAGGAATATAAATGAAAATATCATTTTCTTTCTTTCTTTTTTTTTTTTTTTTTTTTTTTTTTTTTAAATGGCCGTGGTCGATTTCGGAAACGAATTTGGTCGTGTGATGAGAAGGTGGAGCCGCCATTGGCAAACGAGCGCAGGTGAAACGCATCGAGGGGCAATTAATAAGCGAAAGCGGTATTAAATATGCATGTGATTTAAATAGCCAATTCAATAAATTAATGATCTATTAAATAATGGAGAAACGATGTAAAAGACGAATTAATAAAAAAAAAGCGATTGTGGATCTTAATTTTGTGGAATCAGCAAAAATCCCCTATTGAAGTTTTTAAAAATTTCCCCAATGAGAATTTGTCTTTCTCTTTCCTTTCCTTCTTTCCTAATGCTTCCCAAATACAATAGGAATAGCACTATAAACTTCTCGATTTGCGTGTTAATGACCTATAAAGAAGTCTACTTTTGGCATCTGGCCATTGTTATCGGAAATTGCATGTGTCTGCGCGAACGTATTAATAACAGCTCGTCCTGACATTAAAAAAAAAAAGAAAAAAAAAATTGTCATTCAGCTATTTCCAACGGTAAGGAAAAGATTTATGGCGGCTACGACTTTAATGTTCGAAACGATGCTAAAAATTATGACATATCTAAATTTTAAAAAAATAATCTAAGGTATTATTACCATTTAATGTTCCGTAATACATTAAAAAAAAAGTCGCTAGAGTCGCATAAAAGAACGGACGAATTAAACTCCTCTCAAGCCTCAAATAGAATTTCAACGCTGATTTTTAATTTAGTCGAGAGCTTTTGTTTTCGCAACATGAATCTTGATTAAGGTTATTATTGCCTGGTATTCATTGCACTGTTATTCTGCCATGATAAATTTAATTACGAAAGATACAGGAATGTTTTAATTTTTAAAAAAAATGCAAACATTTAATTAATTTTTGAAAGCATCCAGTTGAAGATTTCTCTTGCTTTGCAAATAGCTTCTCATTCGCCACATGCTTCTGTCGAAATGAATATCAAAAATTCATACTATGAATATTTACTCTACACAAATTTAATGTTACACAAATTACATTAGCGATGATATAGAGCTACTGAATGAGATAAAAAATCAATCAAATATAATCATACAATAATTGCAATGAAATGAGAAGCATAATTACATAGGAACATTATTAAGAAGATATTCACTTAAACGTTGAAGAAAGGTGTTCTACTATATTTTTAATTTTTAAGTTTCAAAAAGAGCTTTCACTATTTGGATAAAATGATTCGAGAAATTTGACACCTAAATCGGAGATGATAAACAAGGAAATAGGGTTGCTGTGGAAATATTCAACCGTTCAGGAAATCGACTTATTTTTATCATATCCAGGAATTTTTTTCTACCCACTATTTACAAGCGAAGTTACAACATTTCTGCCTAAAACCTAACGGATATCGAAATCTGCTATCTCAAAACATGTCATCCTCAATTTAGTATTCGTGTGCACTCTTTGAAATCTTGTTGCAAAGGCTTTTACGAAAAAAGGAAAAATTCGCTTCAGTTGTTATCGCAATGTAAGCAGAAATGTTCGAGTTAAATATATTTTATGGTGTCTTTATGGTTTCAGTTCATTGCTTTTATTTGAGGTACTCGTAAATTCAAATTAAATTGAGAACATTGACAAATTACACAAGTCAAATAATAAATGGAAAATTGTCATTTAATTATTCATATTTAATCATTAAGATGTATTTACTTTTTGAAGCAGAGTAATGCGAATAACTTAACTGCTTTTGTGATCAGTTTTAGGTAGAAGTTTTGAATGAACCTCGAGTTCGAACAACAATGGTTTGTCAAAAAAAAAAAAAAAAAAAAACAAGAGAAAATGAGCATTTTTATTGCCTTTTGCACAATACACAGGGTGTGGTTAAATTTCATGTCAAAAATGATAGGGGTGATGGAGTATGCGGTTCTAAGCAAAAAAGTTCATATGAACATTGGTCCGAATTTGAACGATAACTGAGATAGTAAATTATTAACTTGTTGATCTTAGTGGCGGCATTTGATTTCTGTTCATATCTCTACTATCGTTCAAATTCGGACTCATGTTCATATGAACTTTTTTTGCTTAGAATTGCATATTCCATCATCCCTATCATTTTTGACATGAAATTTAACAACACCCTGTATACAGGATGTCTGCAGCGAGCTATGGAATCTTAAATTTAATTAAGACATCCTGTACATTTCATTTTACTTTATACTCCTGAACAAAATTATAAACTCACATAAAAACTGCAGAAAACTTTAATGAAAAAGAAAAAAAATGCTTTATAAACTTGACAGATAAACGTATTCAGCTATCAAAGGCCATTGAAACTCGTTCATATACAGGGTGCGTTCACAAAGTTTCAAGACTGATCTCAGAACAAAACATTTATTAAATATTTTTGTACAGCGAACTAAAAGTCTTCGAAATATGACCCTTGGACATCAACACAACGCTGCCAGCGTATTTTCCATTGTTCATAGGCTCCCTAGAACTCTTCGCATCTCGTCGAAGGCTGTCAAGGGACCTCGTCGAAGCTGCCTGGACCCCTGGAATCCTGTCGAATCGATTCCCTTTCAGGTCTCTCTTAATTCGGAGGAACAGAAAGAAGTCGCTGGGAACTACAGTCTGTAAATCGGGGCTGTAGGGTGGCTGGGGCAGTATTGCCACGTTGAACATGGCCAAAACTTTGCCGGCGATGAGCGACTTGTGAGAGGGCGCATTGTCGTGGTGTAGAACCCAATTGTCTTTGATCTCCTGGCGGATGCGGCAGACTCGATCCTTCAAATGCTGGAGCACTCCTGCATTTTCGATTCTCGCACGGGGGTCACTGACACGCACTCACGCCAATAGCGATCTGCTTACTCCAGCGTCTCGGAAGTAACTGCCCCTGGTGCTGTCGGTTAGCTGATCCCCCCCCCACCCCCACCTGTCGGTGGAACCGATCTGCGCGTCCTCCCCTACTCAGGAAAAAATCAGTCTTGAAACTTTGTGAACGCACCCTGTAAATCTTTTCAAAAATTCGAGAAAAATAAAAAAGATGACATTGAGTTTCGCCAAAATTATAAACTCACCCTGAATAAAACGGTTCTGCCCATTTTATGAAAGAATTTAAGCATTTTAGAATAAAATTAGGAATAACAGATTATTTCACACAGCGGCTAGCTGCTTGTTTTGTATTTTCACAATGCTACGAAGAACTGAACTGAAGGAAAAAGAAATTCGTAACATTTGGTTGTTGCATGTTCTGGAAAGTCCCAGAGACAAATTGCAGCTCACATAAGCAGATCTCAGTGTGCAGTCAGAGGTGTGCTAGCAAGAGGACTTATGGAAAAGTAAAAAAGCGATCGGTTAGGAAGAAAATCCTCAACACCAGAGCTGAATTTCATGTTCGCCACCTTGCAACTCAGAGAAATCTTTCTGCAGCCGATATTATTTATGCTCTCTCCCTGTACTGTATTTATACTCTCTTGGCGAACTGTTTCTCGTGTACCACGGGGATGTATACTCATCTATCATGTAAAGATGAGAAGGAAACGCCCTATACACACGCCATACCTCAAATGTTTAAATTATTGATGAAAAAAAAAGAAAAGGTTAAAATGAGTCTTCAACAAGTGGCCCAGTTATGGTTAGGGGCGCGTTTCTTCTATGGATAAAAGTGATCTGGTAAAAGTTGATTGTCAGATGAATTTCTTGGTGTGTATAGGGATTCTAGGATAACAACTTGGAGCTTATGCTGAGATTTTTGGAGGGAAAAGGTAATGCTCCCTGCCACATCTCAAACATGATGAAAGCATGGTTTCATGAAAAGCGTATTAACATTTTAGCTAGCTAGCACGTTCCCCAGACCTCAGTCTAGTTGAAAATGTCTGGATACAACTTTCAGGCCAGGTTTACAAAGATCAGAGTTTCAAACTGTTTAGGAACTGAAAAATGCAGTTATGAATAGATGGGAAAGCATTTCAGTCGAATGCCTTCATATCCTTCTTGATTCAATGACAAACAGAACGTTTGAAATTATCAGAAATAATGAAGGTCCTACGAAGTACTAAATTTGTGGAAACAATTTCTTTTGTAGACACTAGTTTATAATTTTAGCCAAGCTGAATGTACATCTTTTTTGTTTTTCTTCAATTTTTGAAAAGTTTATAAATACAAAAATATGACACAATTATTAGTTGTCATTTGATAATTGAATACATCTGCCTATCAAGTTTCAAAAGTAATTTTTTTCTTTTTCATTAAGGTTGATTTCTATTAAAGTTTTGGGTAAAATGTAATTGCGTATATAATTTTATTCCAAGAGTATGTATCAATTGCAATAGTAGTAAAGGTATATTTTTGTAAAATGATATTCATTTAAGTGATTTCACTAGATTTTCGATGTAGAAATAACCCTATAGTTGAACTGTGATTTTGCTGTCTAAGCAGTTGGGTCACCTCCGCTAATTTAACCAATTATAAAGTAGACACTTGTTAAACACACACATGTGCTGGAGCTACAATACTTATCTAGTTAACGGAACTTCCAATTGCAGTGCAGCCTTCTCAGCCAGTTTAGCTACTGACATAACGAATAGAAAAAATAAGTGTGATTACTCGCGTATTAAGCAATGCTAAAAATCAGGCGAGCGGCAGATGTGCGAAATAACAGCGTTGCTGTCGATTTCGACCAACTTCGTGGCGTTTTTTTGCTGGCTGCAAATGGGAATTTCACGTTTCGTGTTCAGTTTCTGTCGTATATTTTATTGTTTCACTATTTATACGTGATGAACTTGTTATAATGTGTTAATAGTGTAATTTACATATCGTTTACGTTTGTTATTTTTAAAAAATTTACTCGTTATATTTACTCGTGCACGTACTTTATGACAGCAGATAGGCCTACTTCATTCCTTCGGCGGTTAGCGAATGTCTGACTATCGCGGTCGTTGTTCTTTAAGATCACCAGAATTATGCCCTTTTAGAGTTGGAACATATTCGAGTTTCAATGAATTTCGTTTTAATTTTCAATGAATTTAAAACTGCAGGATTATAGAAAAAGCAAGACGCTTCGAAATGAACTGATCACACGATGCTATTCGTATTTGGATACTAAGTCTTCGCTGGCTAAAGGTAATCCGCTGCTTCTTAATCGATTCCGATTGTATAAATATATGAAACGTGAAGTTTCTATCGGATTTCTTATTTACACATCCAAAGACAGAACATTTTAAAGGGATACTGATAGTAAAAAGGCAAGCAAACTCTAGCGTTATGTAGAATCGAAACTAACCTAGAAATGACTTCTTGTTCAGCTTGTCCTCTTGAGGGGACGAGAGGGCCAATTTTTGAATTGTTCAATCATGGATGAAGAAAAGATGGATGGGACACTCCTATGCGTCGAGCGTGAGTTTTTTTTCAGTGGCGCTCTCTGGCGATTTGCATAGTACTAAACCAAAACTATCTGGGAAATAAAAAAAAAAAAGTTTCAGTTTCTGCTTTGCGTAGTACTAAACCGAAACTTCACCACCATCGTTTCGATTTGCGTAGTACTAGAATTTAAAAAAAAAAAAGAAATTCGCATATTAAGTGGCTTTTTAAGATAAAAGTGTGCTTAGAAAGTTTTTTTATAATTTTTATTTTATTGTTTTTAGTCTATTTTTAATTTTATTAACCTAATCTAAACAGAGGATTATATTTAGTACTACGCAAAGCTCCAGATGTCGCCCCAAAATCAAGCTCACTGAGGAAGGCAATGGAGTGTCCCATCCATCTTTTCTTCATCCATGGTTCAATCTATCGAGGCGTTTTTCTGATTAAAATATTAGGATAAATCGAAAATTTTTGAATGATACAAAAAAAAAATAAAGTTTTCGAATTTTTTCCGTGGAGTTTACCTTTAAGAAACAGTAAATAAACAGTAAGAATAAAAAAAAGAACTCGTGTTTGAAAATTAATTTTTAAAACTACTGTTAACGTTTCATCCTTTTCCTTGTAAGCGAATACTAAAAACCTGCGACTCACTAGTCGAAAACGCACGCAGTGACATCTTGCGGATGCGCCAGAAAACTACGCAAGTAATCACACTTACTATTCTATTCGTTATGCTATTAATAAATGACAGGAAATTGGGCGATAATTCTTTGGATATTATATTTGGGTGGATGACAATTCTGTGAACGACATTCGGTGGGGATGACATGGAAATAGTATTTCTTATTTTCTTAATAAACCAATTTTCGAGAAAAACGTATCTAGGAATTAAATTATGTTGTCATTCTGTTTAGAAAGAACTCCATTTATTAAGACGTGATTTACTCTTATGTATTAATTATTTTTTTTACAAATATTAGTAATTGATAATAAGTTACAATTTGAATACTAGTTCTATAACAGGTTTATAATAGATTGCTAATCAATCATTGTAATCGAAGCTTGAACTATAGATCAATTTTTCTTCCTCATATAGTTTATCTGAAATTAAAATCGCAGACGGGACTTCCTATTAAATTCGGTTTTACAGTGAAGCACATATCCAAACACAGCTGTATTTCTACCCTTTCGCGAACCGTATTCATATTATGCATTCTTCATCGTGCAATAAATAATGAGAGTATTTCCTATGAGACCAGATTTATGGAAACCCTGCTGTGGACATTGATATATAGGGCGCCGCGGGAGGAAATATCGAATTCTCGAAAAGGTTTGAATAGAAATTGTAGTTTCATCAACGAAAGTCCGGTTCAAAAAGGTTATCGTTTATCACTCTTGCGGGCCTATCTCATTCACTAGATTTTCCACCATAGATCCATTGGTGCAAAAGGAAGCTGACATTGGAAGGTAAATTGGGCCTTATGAAACAAATTCTATAATGGGTTATAGCTATTATGAAGCCATGAGATGCACAAAAAGCTTTGTAAACACAGCTTCTCAATATTTTGTAAAGTTCGATGACTTGCGTCTTACAGCATGCTTTATTAAAGAAGAAGCCATGTTAAACATAAACTTTGTTCTCGTCTAGAATATGTATCTAGCATATGACAATGAATAATTCTCTCCTATTATTTTTTCTTGCTATTTGATCTGTCCATTAGAGATCACGGTATCTTAAATGCATTTCCTAGTTGCAGTTTGTATTCAAAGACATTCCTGAAATTCGCCGAGTAAAGCTTCTTCCAATGATTCATTTCATATCGAGTGACGGGTTCAAATTTCAATTGTAAAACAAAATATGCGTATCAATAATGAAAATAAATCTGTTCATATTTTGCTTTATAATTGAAGCATTTTATTTTAAATTTAAATACAAAGTTTTAAAAGTAAATGGAGTTTAAAAATTAATTTTTGGAAATTCTCAGGATGGAGAAATTTTTTAAAAATTCATCATTTTCTGAATAATCTTTAAGAATTTTTTATTAGTTTTTTAATTATTTTATGAGATTACAAATTCTCTTCTATATAATTAATGCTTAATGTTCTTCTTAATGTTGCACTTATGTCATGAAAATCGATATGAGTACATATCAGCTGCTTTGCTATGACCGATTCAGTATTTCGTAGAATGTATAACTACAAAAGATATTCAAATTATCTTTAAATGATATCGTTAGTTTAATCTAAAGAAAGTAATAGTGTTAAAATGAGAATCACATAAACTTGCCCACGGAGAAATTCCTTAATTAGAAAAGGAAAACCGATTTAAATGGCACTAATTTCATTATGATAAGTCTGATTCAAAAATTTCTCTCTTGTCTAATAAGATAATGGAATTTTTAAGTGGAATTACATAGCAAGAAAATTTTGTAATTTAAATTTAAATTTTCTACATTACCACAAAAGTTTGGTTTTGTCTGCAAAAAATTTCATCTTGTTGCTATAAAGAATACTTTGCATGAACACATATAAATTATCAAACATAAGTTCATAAATATGCTTCCTTCTCAGTTGTATTACCGGGTTTTACAAAAGTTCTGTTACACATATGAGGACCCTCGCAAAAATAACATAACTAAGTGTGTGATGCAGTTAGACACGGTTTTTATTGTCAAAATTGATATTGGTATGTACACAATGCATATTAATCGATGTAACCACACGCTCTAGGCGCGGTCTAAAGGTCCGACAAACGTACGGATGTAGTCTTTCTTCCTGGCGGTCCACACGCGGTTCTCAGATACTTTCAGCTTGTCGACGTTGCTGTGACGGATCTTGCAGACCTTGCTTTCGTAATGCACCCACACGCTGTAGTCAAGAGGGTTGAGGTCGGGCGACTGAGGAGGCCAAAAGTCCTTCGACCAGAAGTTCATGTTTGACCCCAACCACACTTGAACGGTCTTGGCACTGCGGGCCTGTTCAAAGACGTAGTCCGCATTCCTCGTCACCTTTTTCATCCTGGGCAGAACGTTCTTGGTCAAGATGTCCTTGTAGTCGGCCCGGTAAGCCTGTAACCTGTCGGGAACCAGATTGGCGGCATTTTCATGCCATTCGACGCCACGACGCCGCGCATCATCACTGAGGCCGGGTGCTTGGTTATAGTCACGTAGCGGACCTCAGAGATGTCCTGGCCGAAGTTGACCACGCGGTCGACCGTGAAGGTTTTTTCGTCAGAAAAGATGACAATACGATTGCCATGGCTCTTCAAGTCGTTGAGAAGGCGACGACAGCACTCCTGACGTTTTTCTCACATGCCATCCGTCAGCAAAGGTCTTGCCACCCACCTCAAACTCTTTCCACCCTCTTCCTTGATGGCTCTGGACACCGTGGCCACAGAAATCTTCTTTTTCTTTGCGAACTGTGTCATTTTGAGAGTCGGGTCACCTTCGAAGGCTTTTCTGACACCCACATGATTGATAACGCGAGGTCTGCCTGCACGTGGGTGATCTTTGAGGCCTTCCCCTTTCTTCAGCCTCTCTGCGACTCTGTGGACAGTCATCTTGCTGACGTTGAGCTGCTCAGCGATGTCAGACTTGTTGTGGCCCGCGCGAAGGAGCGCAGAGATCTCGATTCTGTTACGTTCCATCGCAATATCCTTACATCTGAATCGCATTCATTCCACCTATATACGTTTACATTATGGTATCGCCCACGTCTTCAACAGTATTGGCCCCGTGGAGGTTTTACCCCCCCCCCCCCCCCGATATCGACGCATCCGCTGGTGTAACAGAACTTTTGCAAAGCCATTCGGATGATTCAGTCAATTTCTGACCATTTCACTCGAATGACGTGCATTAGGGATAAACAATTGAAAGAATATGAGTGCCATATCGAATTTCTAAATAGTTGGAGAAACGGCGCTGCAAGAAAATCGTATTGTTGAAAAATGGCGCCCGCTTTATCAACAGAGCAGAAATGCAAGGTTGCCGAATGATATTTCGAGACAAAATCACCTGTAACCGTGCAAAGAAAATTCCGGAAGGAGTATAAGTGTCGAGACGCACCAGGCAAGCAATCATGGATTTTGTCAAGCAATTTCGTGCCACTGGATGTGTTAAAGGCAAGAAAAAAGGCGGGAGCGAAGCTCGTGTTCGAACGGCCGAAGTTGTCGAAAATGTTCGCACAAGGTTGGTCGATTCCCCTACCAAAAAATCTGTTCGCCGCCTATCCATTGAAGAAGGACTGTCGTATACCACGACGTGGCAAAGTTTGAGAAAGGATTTACACCTGCCCCGTATAAGATCCATGTTTATCAGGAGTTAACAGACACTGGAAGACAGAAGCGACAACAATTTGCGATGGAGTTTGGAGCAGAAATAGAAGCCAATCAGGACATTGTGGACAACCTGTGGGTGTCAGATGAGGTCTTCTTCCATCTGTCAGGTGACGTTAATAAACACAACGTTCGTTTTTGGGGTTCCCAGCACCCTCATGAGATCCATAAGTCACCTCTTCATCCACGAAAGGTTATGGCTTGGTGCGCGATTTCCAAAAGTGGCATCATTGGTCCGTTCTTTTTTGAGGGCACCGTAACGTCACAGGCTTACCTTAACATGTTGGAAACCTTCTTCATCCCCGAGCTGCGAAGGAGGCGTATACCGCTTCGACATCAATGGTTTCAACAGGATGGGGCTAGGCCTCACACCACTAATGAAGTGCTAGACTTTCTCAATCAGAAATTCGGATATCGTGTCATTTCAAACAGGTTTCCAGATCGATTTGGGCTTTCTTTGGCCCCCTACGAGTCCTGGCCTAAACCCATGTGATTTTTATCTCTGGGAGTTCCTTAAAGACAGTGTGTTCACTACAGCACCAAGAACCCTGGACCAGCTGCGACAAAGCATCGTCGACTGCTGCACCCTTGTGGATGCAGAAATTCTGGATAGAGTTATGAACAACTTCACCATTCGGCTGCGAGCAGTTCAAAACGTTCGTGGTGGCCACATTGAGCATATCATCAAGACTTTTCCACGGGAATAAAATCTCCGAACTGCCTAAAATATCATACTGAAATGCTAAGTTTGTAAACATTAATGGGTCAATAAATCATAGTACTGAAATGGTCAGAAATTGACTGAATCACCCTGTAAAATAATTAAAGAATTAGCTCTCTCAGAGAGTTTCATAAATAACTGTAAGTCTGCACAATGTAAACAATATCTATGTGCATAACTGCAGGTGAGTCAATGAATATCTGTTTGTGTTTCCTTTATTATAGGAGTATTTTAGCAGATTTATAACTAAATTTAGAAGCTTTCGAAACTTTAAACTAATCAATAAATTCAAAATGTTATCCAAAACTTTCCGAAACGCATCTAAAAATATAAATTACATTACTCCAAAGAGGTCGTTGATCAAAACTGAGAAGATAGAATGAGGTCTCCCAGTATTTCAACTGATCCTGCTCTGAATGGAGAAGAGAACTGGATTCAACATTTCATTCCATACAAGCTTGGCCAGTGTCTCAATTGTTAATCGGTTCATTTTTCTACTAAATTATTGTGTGATCTTGACGTCATGGCACGTAATTCTCATTACTCCAACAGGAAATTAGTCCCTCTACCATTCTAAGAAAACATTTTAAGACGCTCGAAGAAACAGCTTCAGTTGCAAATTTTTCTTCAGCTTTGGTGAATCTTTCAAATGTTGTGTATAAAGATTGTTAAATTTAAAATTTGATCATATTTCTTTTCACGACCGATAGCTTCAATGGGTGTGCATACACCAATTCTAGCATTTTTGAAACAAATGGAAATCCTTTATGGTTAGTATGTAAACAACCACCATATTCGCCAAAAACTGCTGCACGATAAAAGCGCAGACCTTTCCGATTTTGTGTTTTTCTGTTCTCGAAGAATAAGCTATACTTTTCACATCGTCCATCACGGAATCACAGCACAAACTAAACAACTTTAGAAAACCACTCCCGAAAAGTAAATGCTTTCATTTAATTCGAATCCGCATTAACTGGACACGCATACCGCATTCTCCCTGAGAGCGTTTTACCAGAGCTTATGGAGGGCAACCTTTGGTGATTCGCCGGGATATGTTGTTTCAACATGATGGAGCACCTCCACATTTCATCCTCGAGGTTCGTGATTATCTGAAGCTGAGATTTCCAAACAAATGGATTGGTCGCGGAGTCCATTAAAGTGGTCACCAGATCACCTGATCTCAAACGCATGGACTTCTTCCTGTGGGGCTACAGAAGGCTGTTTCAGACAAACGTGGCAGACTTTCAATGCCCCTGGTTTGAGAATGGAACAATCCAACATCTTAAAACTCTGCATGTATAATTACCAGCCTTAAACCTTATTTTTCATGTGATCACACTTGTATTGTCAAACACAATGACTAAAAGCAGAGCCTATTTTTGGAAAGGCTACGTAAAAGCTCTTTCCGACAACGGATATAGTGCTTCAGTAATTGTCAAGACATACTCGCAAATCTAAGAAAATCAGGCAGTCCGGCCAAACACACATGTGAAAAAGTGACACGAAAGAAAACCCGTCCTAGCAGACCACCCGCAAAAGTACGACAGATAAAGCAAATGGCGGAACAGGAGGACCCTCCAACATAGAGGGTCATGGCACAGAAACCAGGAATGACATTGGCAGGTGTTAACAGAACTATTCACACCGATTTAAAACCGCAGAAGTTTCATAAAGCTCGTGTTCATGCTCTCGGCGCTCGACATTCTGCAGAACGAAAAACAACCGCCAGAAAGCTTTATGAACGGTATCTCAGTAGCGAAAAATGGAAGAACTCCTCATGTCATTGAACTCCTCTGAAAATGTGCGCGCAATATCTTATCGTTCAAGGGCTACGATTTACACTTCGCCGAGTGGAGAAAAATGTCACAATTAATGCGAACCATTATCAGGAGAATATATTGGAACCATTAAATCGGGAAGAAATCCCTGTATTGTAAAGAAGGACAGTGAGAATGTGTTCATTCATCAAGATAAGGCGTCGAGCCACCCCGCACCTTCAACCCAGAACTACTGTCGGCGGATGGAGACAGAGACCGAAATTGGAGCATTTCCCTTCTCGGACATTCCAATGAAGTCACCTGATGCATCCTCAATGGACTTATGTGGTTTTGGTTTTGCTAAAACGTGGGATAGCAAACCGTCGTCCTAGAACCCTGGATGGGCTTTGGAAAGTTTGTAAGGAGGTATGGAGCGGGAAGTTGGAATGGAAATTATGATGCAGGGCGATTGCTAGATGTCAAGGAAAATACATCGAACATAATCATTGGTGGAGGAAAGGGTTTACATGATATACCACGTGATTAAAGTCTGCCAAGTTTATACTTCCTTTGTATATGAAGTATGTGGTGTATGAAACCCCGTGAAATCAGTCGACGATTTTGTGGGGCGCAAGGCAGCTCTTACAGTTCAGTTCAAGAGATGCCTGGAATCTTCGAACGCTTGAACGGTTCAATGTTACGGCGATGTGAGACACGTGGTCGTTATTTTGAATACATACTGTGACAACCTTTACTGTAAGCTACAAGATAAATGAAATTAATTAGATAAACCTACCATCTTTTCATTTGTGGCTTGCAAGTTGATCTTTCATTGTGTCACTGTTAGACACTGAGTCATTTCCGATTATGGGTTATTGCAATTAAAGTGTTATTATTTCCTGTTATTATTATTAACGCCATCCCCTAACTTATTTCCTATTGAAGATTAAGAACTACTTCTAATTGTCAAATTGTGCAGCATCTTCTAATTTCTCTGAATCCGTAGACAAGAGCTATATTTTTGATGAAATAAATTTTCATTAATCCCGTATATCAATTAATTAAGAACTGGTATTGCAGGAAGCTCTTCTATGACGGTTTCTTCTTTAAATTCATTTCATTTTTATAATTAATGAATATGAAAAGATATTTTAATAAACTCCAATGATAATCGTTTAATTTTAAAAAAGTTGTTCAAATGATATAAAAACAGTTTTTAATATAAAAGACTGTTTCGGCAAAGACTTCTGAAGGTTTCCATTCATTTCAACAAAAAACTGTATTTCTTCATAAAATATTGCTTTCACGTGAAATTATTACTTTTTCTTCTTTTTGTAATGTTCAAAAGTACCTGTTTAGTTTTTGCCCCTTGTTATTCTTATTTATTCTCTTCTGTGTTTTCGACGGGGAGTTCACACGTGATTTTTCAAACGACGCAATCTCTAACACCTCGAGGAGAAACGAATTTTTTTTTCAATTATTTATTCGTTCCGATTGATATGAAACGGGCTGTTAAAGTCTGGTTGAATTTTTTTTTTGTTAAGATTTTTTCTCCCCTTCCTTCCTAGGGAAAGAAAAAGGAATTCACCTTGAGCCTCGGGTGAAAATGCTCCTCACGGAACTGGCGCTCTCTTCGTGCGGCTCTGAAAATCGAACTTGTCTTCTCATTTCCGGTGCGAAAAAAAAATTAGCTCTTCTCCCACGCAAAAACGATCGCCTTCGCTCGTCTTCTCTTTCAGGAAGGAACGAAAGAAAATCAAAATAAAAAGTTCGTTTCTTTTATTTTTTTAAAAAAGAAGAGGACCTCAAGTTCTCGAAAAATAAGATAAAACTGAAGAGCGAAAAACATACATTTGAATGAATTCAGTTGGAAAGAGATATACTTTCTCTCGTTTTTTTCTTTATCGCTCCTGCTATATCCTTAATTAAAATTTAATGGGAAAGCCAGCTCTTTAAATCCAATTTTCTAAATTAATTTAATTAATTTTTAATTTTCATTTGCATTAACTGTCGCTTGATTGGGTTCTTGTTGCTCGGAAGGTTCACGCTTGAGAAGTAAATGTATTCGTCAGAAGTAAATGTACAGTCTCTCCGGCAGAATATTTAAGATCACAATTTAAAAACATGTATTATAATATATTAAAATTCAAGAAAACAATAATAATATTTTACGTTTGTTTCACATTAATATTTATATATTTTAAATGGCTTCTTTAATATTTGCCATGAAAAAAATGTATCTGGTGGTTCGTAGCTCGTTCTTTCTTATAGATTAGAGGTTTTTTTTCCTCCTTTATTTTCATGTATTTACAATGCTTATTTCCCGGGAAATATCTACTTCATCTTTATACATTTATTCATAGACTTAGAGGCTTTCTTCCTATTCAACATCCACAAATGAAATAAACAGAAGTGATAAATAAAACATTAAATGGAACGTCTCCATCCATTTTAATCCCATTTTCATATTCATTTTACAAAGCCCTTTTCCTCCTCATAAAATGTTAAATATTAAAAATTATTTTCTTCTTCAACAAAAAAAAAAAAAAAATTTCTTTGACCTATTTCATTAAACTCTCTAACTTCTCATATTGAATTTTTTTTTTTCAAAAAGCTTAAAGAAAATGGGAAAGTCATTCATAATTTAATTAGGAAGATTTGCGAGTGAAGCCAATTGACGTCACAAGAAAGCGCTAAGGAATCGCCCGCAAAATTTCAGTCCTTAACATGATTAATGAGATCAATTTGGTTATTATGTTAATAAAAACCGTAAGACTTCGAATTTTTGTTTTTTAATAAAACTTATTTCTTTACGAATTGTTTTCTTTAAAAAGAAGGGGAGGGATAACTCATTCAGCCTTAAAAGTCTTAGGGACAAATATCTGATTTTTATTAGGTCCAATTCATTTCATAACATTTCCTCAGAGCAAATAATGAAACGAATTCCTGAAATAGTTCAAATTATTTATTAAGGGTTGCCCCAAATATGGGGAAGGGTTACAATTATGCTTCTACAATTGTTGAGAGTAAATAAATATAAAGCGACCTAGTTTTCCCATGATTTCCATGCAATATGTAAGATAACAAAATGAGCAAATGAACATATAACTGCAGATTAAAGAAAACAGATGTTTCCTTTAATCTGTGATATGACTACCATGGAGTGTAGTCATGCAATATAACATTGATTATTTGAAAAATTAAACAAAAAATTCAAGTTTTATGATTTTACCTGTTATAAAAATAAAAAGCCAATTACAAAATGTGTGTTCTTATAATACTTTGATCACCTTAATGTTTTGGACTTTCCCACATGTAAATGCAAATCATCGTCATGTAAGGAAGTAATCATTTTTTAGGAATTAAATCTGCTCATTTTTGTTTATCTAAACATCTGTACATGATGGGGACAGTTAACCTTTGAGTGATTTTGAGAAGGGTGAGACCAGCACGAGCTTTAGCTAAGGCTCTACATCGCTCACTTACGGTTGTAGGCAGTTACATTAATCTTGAACCTCAGTTTCGTACCAACACATCAAGTGAGAGACCTTCGAAAATAACTCCTCGTCAGAAATGAAATGTTATTCGGGCAGTGAGCAACAATAAATCAACATTAGGGCAACTAGCCAAACGTCCTGATGTCAATGTCCAAAAGTCAACCCTCTTTAAGATTGCCACAGGACATTTAAAATACAAGAAGAAGAGTTCACCTAAGCTGGTACCTACCCATTGTGAAAAATAGATTAAAATTTTCCCGTGAAACAATGCAGTGGAAGGACAATTGACTAACAATGGTCTGGAGAGATGAAAAAAAATTCAATCCGGACGATCCCGATGGATGGCAGTTTTACTGGCATGATTTATGGCGAGATGAGGAAATCTATTCCTTAAGTTTAACAAAAAGGTGGAGCTGTCATTGTCTGGGCAGCGTTTGGATGGAATGGAAATACTGCAATTTGTGAGTGGCCGAATAAATGCTAAAAAGTATCAGGCTTTGTTGGAAGCACATCTTTTGCCATTTGGAGAAGATATTGGTACCCTTCGTGGACATTTCAGCAGGACAATGCCCCTGTTCACAACGCTTGCACTACATCTCAGAGTTTGTGGATAAAGATGTTCGATAATGGACTTGGCTCCTTATTCCCCGATTTAAATCCAGTGGAGAATATGTGTGGGTTGTTAATCTGTGATGTTTATGAGGAGGGGGGGGGGGAGGCCACCAGATTTCAGAAACTCGGAAAGATATACACTCTATTCTACAATCGATAAGTGCTTATATTACGCATGCGCCCGTTTCCTTTTCTTTCGTGCCGGATACGATAGTAATGTATCGTTTGGCTTTTGTTGCCATTCACTCTTATAATTTGATTATTGTCAATGATTTGAAGCAAGCTGGGGAAACCACACAATTGCAGAAATTACTCTTATAATGCAGAAATTTCAAGTCATGAGAAAGTTAATAGAATCAAAATCTGGTCGTTGTATAGGCTACTAGAAAATGTGGCTATTGTTTTTGCAAAAGGTAAATCAGTTAAATTTATATGTGAGTTAATTATATTTTCAAATATTGAAGGAATATGTAATAAACAATCCATGTTAGTTATATGTTCATTTGCTTTATTGTTCGATTACATATTCCTTCCTTCCTTCTTCCTTCCTTAATTCTAATTTATCTCAATGTAGATTTCGACTTAATAATTAGTACACTGCTCGACAATTGTAATTGAATTGGCTAAAAATTCACTGAAATCAACCTCATCCCAGTCTGTATAGAGAAAGAAGTGTCCTGGTTTACTTTTTAAAATTAAAAACTAAATTGAAGATAAATAAGTGCCCTGTATAATAACAACTAGATGGAACCCGCCAAAATGTGACGGCAAACAATTGTGTGGTTTCATAAACAATCATAAACAAACTTCTCCACAATCAATAACTTTGCTAGCATTGATGATCAAGTTAATAACAATTAATACAACAATTAACGACGATAACAATAAACAACAATACAGGCAGTCGTTACGTCATGATTGCACTGTATACATATTAAAATTAAGTATTAAATACTTACGAATAAATGAAAAATTAGTGAAACTGACGATTGAAACATGCATTGTCATCGACAAGACGTCGTTTACTTTTTGTGTTTACCTTGACCTCTATGATACCCCCTTAAATTGTTTTACACACGATTTGAATCACCCTGTATACTAAAACCACGGTAGTAGAATTGTAACAAGTGCTGGTTAGTACTCATAAGTGAACACGTGTTATGATGTTGAATGAGTAACTCGGAAACGTCTTGTTGGAATTCGATCAAATTTTAACGGTATACACACTTTTATGTACCCTATTATTCCACCAAATTTCATTGATCTAGGCTATACAGAACCTGAGTTATTAACTTGTTGATCTTGGTGGCGGCATTTTTATTTCTGTTCATATCTCGGTTATCGTTCAAATTCGGACCTATGTTCATAAGACTTTTTGTGTTTACCTTGACCTCTATAATACCCCCTTAAATTGTTTTACGCACGATTTGAATCACCCTGTTTAGGATAAGAATTGTCCAGGTAGTCGATGAAGATAATGAAAGGTATTCCAAAGCAATAACCGTTCTGGATGCGTTTTCTTTCTGTCCTCTACACGTTTATTACACACTTTTATTGAACTTCACCTGTTTGTGTATTTGTGCGCAAATTTTGTAATCAATATTTTGCCCACTTCCTGACTAACTAGAGCTCTGCAACTTTTCCAACGGCGTCTTGTCAGTGGCAATGCATGTTTCAATCTTTGGTTTCACTAGTCTTTCATTTATTCGTAAGTATTTAACACTTAATTTTAATATGTATACAGTGCAATCATGACGTAACGACTGCCTGTATTGTTGCTTATTGTTATCGTTGTTAATTGTCGTAGGTAATTGTTTCAAATTTGATCATCAATACTAGCAAAGTTGTTGATTGTCTTTGTGGAGAGGATTGTTTATGATTAGCCAGCTTAATGCATTGTAAACATAGAGAAAGGACTGTAAACCCTTTCCCGAGATACAAACGCACCCGACTGGTGTAGACTTCCAAGATTTTTTTGGTTTTGTAGTTATCATATAAAAGTTTATTTAAAAGATAAAAAAGACTAAGAAGAATAAAATAAAATATATAAAATAAAAAATTTAAAGCACCCACTTTCACCTTAAAAAAGTGCAGTAAAATGTAAAATATCTAATTTTAAAAAAAGATAAAAGTGCGCTGGCGCTTTTAACATTAAATTTTACGTAATCAGAAGTGTCTGGACAGTTTAGACATCTGTCGTAGAATAAAGAAAGATATACACTCCAAGAAATTAGTCGTAGAATCAACTACTGCCATTATAAATTCTCGAACACATTCTTTAATAAGCAATAATAATAATAATAATAATAATAATAACACGTACATTTATAAAATTAATATAAAAGTCTTAGATATATTTGATATTTTTATTCGCATTTAATTCTTTTAAGTAATGAAACCATTTCATATGTTGTGCACCCAAAAAGCTAATGAAGTGGTATTCTGTTGATTTACTAAGTTAATTTCCTACTGTTTATCCCAAGGATACCTTATGTTTTCTTTGCTCTTCACCCATTCTTTCCTTATTATAGATAGTCTTTCCATTGCCCATAAAATGAATCCCCAAATTGACATCAGAAGATTCGCTCGGGTAAGCCCCAAACTTAATGAAATCTCGGTGGACTTTTCATTGGCCGTTTATTTGTCTCCCAAAGAGTCACACTGACCAACCTGTTGGACTCCATCCGAGACATTTACGGCGCCATCAATAACAGACCTTCAATTAGAATTGACGTCTATCGACGTTTCTAAGGCATTGAGCTCAATGCATCGATCTCCCATCTGCTTTTTATTACGTTCAGTCCTGGCCTTTTATCATTGCTGTAGACAGACAAGATACGCTGCAGTTGGGTATTAGACAGAAATTAAATCATTAATTTAAACTCTAATAACTACTTATATTTTTCTATTTTCATATTGTTGTTGTTGTTCTTCTTCTTCGTCTTCTTCTTCTACCGATCTCAAATTATTTAAACGATCCAATTGCCTCCCACGGTTTCTTCGCAAGATTTGACAAGCCTTTGTTTCCAGCGATCTTCTAACAAGCCTTCAATTAAGGTTTCCAATAACTCCTTTAGGCATCGTCTCGTTTCTTTAATTTAAGAATTATGTTTTGATAGAAAAAAATGTAGTCTCTAGAAACTCTTCCTTTAATTAAGGAACTTGTAACTTGGGTAGACAGTAATTTGTCTTTTAAGAAGCATGACCATGGCCTTTTAATTATATCTAATCGAATTTTTGCCTGCTGTTTCATCTCGCCGAGTACAGAGCTCTTTGAAGCGTTATCATATTATGGCGCACTTTAATTAATCCTCTTGTTTCATACAGCACCGTAATCTGATATACTAGACAGAAATTTGTGGCCTTGTTGAGGAAAACTTTGAAGTAATAAACTTAATAAGTTGTTTATTTTTATAATCCATTTCATATATTTTAACCATTTGAAGTGTTTAATTTCACTAGAAATGATTCTGCGCTGAAACCTCTTCGACGTTCTGAAGTAATTTCACCGAAAAATTTAATATTGTTCGTGGTAGTTTGTTGAATTTTTTAAATGGCACTGATCTCTTTGGCGGTAATTTGGAAACTTTTTTGTTGTTTATTTTTAGCCGTAAATCTGGATAAATTCTCCCAGCTTCTCTTCCCTCCCCTTTGTTTTAATTGAGCCGTGTTCTGTGGAGGATAATTTCCTTTACGATCGATTCTACAAAAATGCCTTTACGAGTGGCTTATAAATAAAACTGAACATGACGCCTCTTTGAATTCATGATAAAAAGCTGTAAGTTATTCAGTAGATAGTGGCACTATATTCCGTTAATTACGTTTTACTTGTTGCTTCAACAAATATTTAACTGGCTCAATTTCAGGCGTAGTTCACTTTAAAATTCGCTCAATCGATTGCAGCATTCGCGCTTTAAACTCTATCTAAATTGCATCTCGGCTTCCTTCGGAACGGAAGTGAAACAATGAATTCATTTCCAGTAGACCATGCAGGTATATCTCTCGATTTATGAACATTCAATTTAGTGAAGCTTCGTTAAAGGAAGATTTTTAAAACTGACCTATTACGAAACGATTTTCGCCCTTCCGCCAATAGTGTTCGCTAAAATATTTTAGTAAATGAATTTAAAGAACGGCATAGCTATTTTTTTATTTAAGGTTTCTTAAACATATAATTCTATAATATTTTAGGTAAAATAGATGTAATTTACAGAGATAAATAATGAGAAAAACAAAAACTCTTGTCCACATTAAATACAATTGACTTCTTGAAAGTCCAATGTAACAGTAAAGAGTACACTGCATTTTAAATATAAACAAATCATGAAGAGATATCTAATATTTTTGCATGTAAAGTAACAATAAAATACACTGGCTGACAGAAAAGTGAAGCACCCAGAAGGAGTGGTTGAAAGTGAATGAAACGACATATGATGAAAGAACATGTGACTTTATTGTACTATTACAATGTGGGATGAAACAGACAACACCGTTAGTAGTACAGGTGGAATGTTGGCGCCAGGTCAATAGGGTGTGGCACCCCCTCTGGCCCCAATGCATGCCCTTATGCGGTTCGGAATGGTGTCAAACAGCCTTTGGATCCTCTGGATATCTCTCCAGATCCCGCAGGTTGGTACTGGGACGGAGTCGCCTTCAATGTCACCCACACGTGTTCAATGACCTGGCATGCTGTATGTGGGCGTGCGTTATTTTGTTGATATAATGTCCCAGGGTGCTGTGTCAGAAGGGGTAGGACGTGCGGACGTAGAATATCCTTGTGCCGTCAAAGTCTGCCGAAGCACTATCAGAGGTGACCTGAACGCATATCCGATGGCTCCCCACACAAGGATGCCAGGGGTTACGCCTATAGTATGGGAGGGTTGTGCCCTCTGTCCTCGACGCCGCTATACGCGAACACGATGGTCATCGGAGGTCATGGAGAAGCGGGACTCATCACTAAACATGATGCGACGCCATTCGTCCTCTGTCCATGCCTCCCGGGCAAGGCACCACTCTAAACGCAGTCGTCGAGACACAGTGCGAGAACTCACGGGGTGTTGTAGAGTCTCCAGTACATGTTCGCGGATGACGGGTGCCGATGCCATGGGATTCCTTAATGCTTGGAGCACCATACGACGGTCCTCCCTTGGGGTGGTGTTTGTTGGTCACCCGAACCTGCACGGTGTGCATGGATGCCCTCATGGACCCATTGATTCTAACATCGAGCCACTGTGACATGTGAAAGGCCCACATGCCTGGCAATTGCACGGTGCCTCATGCAGTTCCAAAATGCGGCCCCTGCCAAATGCTGTCAGTTGGTGGATAGGATGTCTAACGCGTCGCGGGTGCTTTGTACAGTACAGTAATCCTCTCTGAACGTCTTGCGTAACTGTCGGACTCACAGCAGTTGACTGGTAACAACTTAACAACTTGGCGGTGATCACGAATGCACTCTGGTGAGCGTTCTAGATATTACAGATCTTTATGTACCGAAATAGGATAATATTGGACCACTCTTCTGGGTGCTTCACTTTTTTTTGTCAGCCAATGTATTAAAGAAAACATGCATAACATTAAG
>JAHWFO010057280.1:1891331-1994958 GCA_023313115.1 Rhysida immarginata
TTGGCTGTTGTCATGATGCAACAACAGCCAGTATATGTTTTTCCAAATCTCGGGAAGTGTCCGTTGAACGTGTTCTCTAAGACGCCTCAGAGCATCGATTACAACATCCAATTCACCGTTTGCCGTCATGGGGAGAAATTCGTTCAGGATAGGCCCTTTGATGTCAAAAAAATACATCTACATTGTTTTCATGTTGTTCCGGACTTGACGCATTTTTTTTCGGTCTTGGTGATCTCAGTGACTTCAACTAACAATTAAGACGACAGATGTTTCATTTCAGGGTTATAACTGAAGTCCCAGTTTTGAAACAAAATTTCCTGCAAATTCTTTGTTCCTTCAAGCTTGCACTGATCTTCACAAAAGCCCCAGTGTAAACAAACACGACTTCCATGGCAACGGTAATTTATAGACTAGTCTGTATACAGACTAGTTGGATTTGCACATAGACTAGTCTTCCGTAATAATACAGAAGTGGGACCCAGCGTCGTTGAGGCGGGACAGTATCTTTCCGGGAATTACTGTCCCGCATCTTGTATAGTACAGGGTACCCAAAGATATATATGTTCAAGCAGGAGAATAGGGGCCACTTTGAACATTTACTGTAGGCTCAATCAGTGTCGCGTTGATTAAAGAATATCCACTGCAAATTTGACGTCGGCATAATATGAAAAATGAAAATTTGAAGTATTGATAAAACAATAATCAATTGATTGGTAGATAGCATTGTGTTGTAATCGAGAATTGAACAGTCTGTTAACCAGACTGGTGAAAATTTAAAAAAAAAACCCTGAAAACTGGAAATACGGAAATTTTACTCCATACTGAAAACCACGTTTAATAGGCCTGTATTCTAGAATGTTTCATTTTATTTATTTATTTATATTCAACTTCTGGGAAACGTAATCTCATTGTGGATTAGAGGTTCCCCTTTTTGGTCATTGTTTACAAAAACACTTAAATAAATGCTGTGCACATCAGTTTTCACATTGTATTATTATGTAAAACGGATAGGAAATTGCATACATGATTTGGCAATGGAATGTATTTTCTTTCAAGAACTCGGGGCATTTGAACATGAAAGGTTTAAAAACATCCTTCACAACATTTCAAAGATCTAGCGTTGAAATCTTTCATGACAACATTTGTCCTCATTCTGTCAAAGCAACAAAGTAGGAGCTCATCCAGAAATTAAAGGGAAGAAGACACATATCCCGTTTTATCACCAAATTGATTTTTAGATGGTTGGCCACTCAAATCAACACTAAAATTTTAGAAGAAAACTTAAAACCACATAATAATGATAGCAACTCGTATCTTCGTTAAAAAAAGAAACGATTTTGCTATAAGGAAAAAAAAATAGGAGAACAATGTAAAAGATATGTTGCTAGTCAGAGAGATTATGCATTTAATATTTATTGGATAAATTTAATCTTATCGAATTTAAAATTTATTCGAGAAATTTATTAGAATTATGCATAATTAATGAAATATTGTCATTCTGAAAAATGTACAGAGGGATTTGATAAAACAGGAATAATATAACAATGGTATGGCTTATTCGTTTCACTGCTTCTCTTTTCAGGATATGAAATTGCCTCTCTATCTCTTAAGCTTAGAATTTACAGTGAAAGAATTCGGGGAAAAAACAATCGAGGACCTTTTTTTATTTAGAAGGAAAAACACACGCATTCAGAATATGCAGGGTGATTCAGAGCTTATGTTACAGAAGACTATGGTTGATAGAGAGTACTAAAACAAGCATTTTTTATTAAGCAGTGCGTGTCCTACACCGGCCTGGCGCTACACCTGCTTCACTTGCAGCAACCATTCTGGCAAGGGCCAGTGGCTTGACTCTCTGATAACTGAGCTTTCACTGATAAAAAACAAAACAATGACGTTTGGAAACATGTGCATTGCAGAAGTGCTTCGAACTGACGCCCCCTTTCTTTTACACAACTCTGGCATCGGCGAGGCATTTGTTTGATTTGCCTGCCGCGTCCGTTCAAATATGCCAGGTGTAGTAGGTACCAACAATCCGTAGAAGAAGAACATCGATAGGATCTGCAAGTGTGCCATGCGCTAGAGTGTTCAGATGTCTCCACAAGAAGATGCCCAGCGGATTAAGATCTGGAGATCTTTCTGGCCTAAAGACAATAGACAATGACAAACAGTCAAAACATTGAAACAAGTACTGCCGTACCAATGCGAGATACGACACACATTGCTTAATAAAAAATAGTTTAGTATCCCCTATCTACCATTTTCTTCTGTAACATAAGTTCTGAATCACCCTGTATATAGATAGTGGGTGACTATAATTAAACTTTCCCTACTTTCCCTATATGTGAAAAACGAGCGATCGCACGAATACGAACCGTAATGTGAGCATTAATAAATTAAGTTGATGGAGGTGTTGTGCTTTGTACTGCAAGAACCTTATCAATTTCACCAAGAAGGACAGTACAGAGAACTCTCCATTTCATAACCTTAATAAATTAGACGATAGGTTTTAGTAAAACTGTTTCAATGGGTCTTTCACGACATGTTTTGCCTGACGGCATTATCATAAAGATTATTCGATATCTTAATAATAACAAGTTCAGAAAGGCCCATTGATTACACCATGTAACACAAATTTTGTTCCTGCGTTATAGTAATCATTTTATTCCATTAGGTTGTAACTAAAAATGATGGAAAATAATAATTAAACTGTTCAAACTTTGCTTTTGTGGGTAGGAGAGTGACTTAGGATGTTTTGAGAGACAGTAACAGGCAAAAACCGGATTCACGTGAATAGTTTGAGATCAGCAGAAATCACGCCACTATCACGGGATACACACGTTCAAATCTAACTCTTTCTTAACCAATTGATCACTTGGGTTGTATGTGTCAACATCGGTTTTTCCTTTTTTCGCTTTTATTCAGTAATTATGTCCTCTCGGTGCTGTAAGCATCCTTCTGAGGCATTTTGCTTGGTTTGTGATGAGTTTATTAAGACAAGAGTAAAAAAAAATGTTTAGACTCTACATCTGTTAGGATATGAGATGCTTATAAAGCTTATTTTGATAAGCCAATGTATCAATCTCCTGATCGAAAAAGCAAAGTTTCAGAGAAGTAGCCGTTACTATAATTATTATTTAGGCTAAATAAATACAGAAATAGAAGTTTTAACTCAGGAGAACAAAAAATTTTATTTTGTTAAATGGTGTTATTAAATTGAAACATTATTACTATCGTCTAACTTATTAGATTCAAATAGTACAAAACAACACAAAAACGTTAACATTCTCAAAGCCATGGGGATAACAATCTCACTGAAACACTTGTAATGTGTTGCGATATCACCCAATATGCGTAGTTTTTGTGGAGGTAGCATCCATCAGGATACAAAGTGTGCTCGAAATAAAGCTCATCAGTGTCCATGACAGTCTGAAAGTGTAGGTGAGCATGCTACACGGCTCGACGAAGCATATCTATATGTATGTCTTATGGCCCATAATCTGGACATTATTCCTGCAGAGTTTGGTATTTTTACTGCAAAGTTTTCTATCTAGACGGGTTAAATAACAGAGGCCAACAAATAATAACTTTTTAAAAACTGATTCTTATGCTTTTTTTGTGTTGAATCCGTATCTGAGCTAAGTTTTTTCCTATCACCTACAGGTTTCTCGTTTTTCAATGAAACATTTTAAATTATTCAGAATTTGGGGCCTGATAAATTTTCTTGTGGCCCAAAAACGTGGATACTATAACATTGCAGCCGCTTTTCTTCACATCCATTACTTTAACATTGCAGTCTCTACGTGCATAACTTGGAAACGTGATGTGATAGGAAAAAAATCTAAAAGCAGATTCGGATTCAGCATACTAAAAACCACAAGAATAAGGCAAATTCATTCAAAAAGTTTTTTCATCGTTGGCCTATGTAATTAGCTGCAAGGTTAATCAATTTTATAGTTTCTCCACTAATGTATTGTAAATATAGAAAGTCTAAATTTAACGCTTGACAACGTCGTTCAGGTTGACATTTTTTTTTTGATATTTTGATGCGACTTGTTAGAGCTGTTTAAACCTTCTATTTGCACTCCGTCTTATGAAAAAATCGATTTCTTTAGCTGAAGAATTTCCTTTCTCTCGACATTTCCAGTATTTTGAGCTTAACGGCTGATATCTTTTTCTCCCCTGAAGACGAGGGTGCTGGAAATTCATCAATTAGAACTTCGCTGTTTACCCTTAAACCATCTTCTCTCGTTCACGGTCGACTGCAACTCAATTCTACGAATTTCAATTTCCCCTCCTCCTCCTCCTTCCCTTCGATTTCGTCTGCTATTTAAGAATGTTTTCTAAATTTCTTCCCCTTCGTTTGTGTCTCGTTCGGTCTTGTCCGTCCGCGATGAAGAACGTTTGTCTTTGCCGTCCCCGTGTTCTATTCAATTGAAAGTCGTGACTGTAATCCACTGCGCTTCCCTAAACGATTCCGCCTCCCGCCTCCTTTCACCGTCGACTGCTCTCGTAATTTCATCGTCTTTCATCTCTCCCCTAGCTTTATTTCCCATTTTACCCTTTCTCTCTCTTTTGTTTTATTGATTGAAGTGTGACTGGCACTGCTCCAAAACAACAGCAACCTACTAAAGACGTTCTGACATTTCATGTGACGTCTATGACGCTATTGCCATTTAATAATGGTTAATTGGTCACTTGGAAAAGAGCGTGACATCATTACTCGTCTCCTGGTTCGCACTTCCGCCAAGGGTTTGGAAATGAGAAAGAAGAAGGCACCAGGAAAAGAATAAAAAAGGAGGGCCAAAATGAGTGACTAAAGGGATCTCCTTTCCCTCCCCTCCTCGCCAGTGCTTGCTCCATTTGGAATTTACCACTCTACAAGGACTCACTGGCAAACGTCATTACCTATCCAGGAAGGATAATGGTAATCTTCGATCTGGGCGAGCTAATCGTTCTGACAATAAAACTGATTCAATGCGATTATTATTTCTGATATTAATAAAGGGAACTTCCAAATTCTCAGAAATATGTGCGCCAATCATATAACGCCATTAAGTTATGTTGTTTTTTTTGATAATTATACTAAGCTACTTTGATAATATTTTAAAAAGAGGACAAACTCATTAGTTAAATTTATTTGTTGATCTGGAAAATTTAATAATTAAGAGAAAACAAAATAGTCATAATTATTTTTAATTATAATTTTATTGATTATGGTAAGATTCAGCGAGGCACATTGTATCAATATTAAACATATACCAATTTTGTTTAATTTGCTTTACTGATCTGTAGGTGGGGCAAATATTCGAAGGACCATTTGTAAAATTTTTCAATAATAAATAGTAATTCTTCGACTCAAGGTTAAACGTTTTTCGTGAACATCTAAATATCTCAATCAGGCACAAGAGCAGAGTAAGCAGAAAAGCGTGCGATTTTATAGCGGTGGAACAAATAAAAAAAAATTTTCTGACCAGCTTTGGAATTGTTTTCTTGTTAAAAGGTATAAAATTTGAAAGTAAAAATAGATGGAATTTAAAGATTTTGCCGTAAATAGCAAATGTTCGTGTCCGAAGCGAATTTCAAAGCTTCGACTTTTCGCGACAATGGCGTGCTACTTAGACATTCAATTATTTGGCCAGCAAAATAAGCTAACTTTGGGATAAATTTGACCTAAATTTATTTTCTGAGGAAATTCTCTTTGATTGATTTTTACAACTAAAAATTTTGATTTGCACGTGTCCACGAAGTTGAAACTAATCGATCTGCTGCAGCGAATGCCAGCAGTTTAACATCGACAGGATTAATATCATATAGAACATGGGCGTAGCCAAGAGGGGGCAATTTGTCCCCCCTCCTCCAAAAAAAAATCAAGTAATCATATAGCCTGGTCCCTGCTAAGAATGAAATAAAATCGAAATGCGCATGCGTTAATTTTTGCCGTTTCACAGTGTCCCATAAGAAAGAGACCCTTTCTCTTCGGATATTTGTTTTGTAAAAAATCATTAAATATACGAGGGCGTATTGAAAAGTAATGCCTCCATGGCTCTAACTTCTTTTATTTGTTAACCGAGTTTCAAAATTCTTTTTTTTTTATCTTATACTCACATTTGTCCTCTATGTAATGCACTTTTCGACATAGTCCCCATCCCTTTCCACGCATTGCGCCAACGCGTGACTAGTTGGGCGAACCCGTCGGAGAGGAATTCCGGAGTTGTTGTCGACACCAGGATTGAATGGCAGCTTTGGACCTCTTCTGGAGTACGATAACGTCCGCCCGCACACGAGTCGCCACAAACCAGAGGGGTTGCAGTGCCTACAGTTCAAAGATGAATGACTGAAGTTCAAAAATGAAAGACTTTGCACCTTGCCACTTTCACCGCTTCCCAAAGAATAAAGAGCCCCTTAAGGGACATGAGTTGGTTCTGACGGCGAGGTAAACTTGGAATCGTGTTACAATGCTGTTCAAAAGTAACTTATACTTGTAACATGTTCCCATTCATTTTGAAAATATAATTCGTTGATGATGTTATTTCGAGATCTTTCAAAATTGAATCCTAAATCGTAAAGGATACTAAATTGATGACAACAGCCCCATGTCTTAACTAAATATATAATATGCATAATAAATAAAGAACAAATCAATACATGTTTTCATTACTTAAAAATTGTTGCACTTTCACTTAGAATAGTTTCAGTTTCTCTACCAACGCGGATTGATACCAGCTTAAGCATGTGCGCTTCGTTTTTAATTCATAGATAGCGGGACCAGACTATGAAATGCGAAGGAAAAATCAAAAAGTAACATTGTTTATTTTTTTATGAAAACATTGTATAGGTGATGGAAAAAGTGGATATACTTTTTGAACTTGTCGCCTTCCACTATCGTTTAAAAGCACCCTGAAGGTGCTGACACATAGTGGAGGCGTGCAATCGCAATCTGCAGGATGGCGTCGTTGATCACATCGTTCACGTTGGAAGAACAAGGAGCTGTAATTCGTTTCCTTCATGCGAAAGGTCGTCCATCCAAGGAAATTCACAGCAAAATGCAGAAAGTGTACAGCAACGACTGCATGGCCTGCGCAAATGTGTGAGCCTGGTGCAAAAAGTTTACAGAGATGAAATGCGCCAGTGGCTGTACTCGCAGGAAACGGACTTCTATGCGATGGGCATTCAAAAACTTGTACCACAAATGCCTTAATCGCAATGGCTCATATGTAGAGAAATAACCAGAACATTGATGTGTACTTTGTATATTTTGTTTTTTCATGTCTGCTCCAGCACTTTCTTAAAAAAATAAATAACGTTAGTTACTTTTTGATTTTCCCTCGTATATACAAATACAGTTTGCTGTACTTGTTTTTTGCTGAAACTTTGGAGTAATGGTATTGGCTTCCCCCCCCCCCCCACAAAGATGGAGCTGATATTTGGTGCATTTTTCCACATAATTTTCTCATGTATGTATTTGACTTGCCCCACTCCCACCTAACACAAATCCTGGCTACGCCCATGATACTTAAATTTGTTGATATAATTTATCAAACAAAGTCTCCGCTTAGAATATCAATTCGCTTTCTAATAAGCAACATTGCATTTACCCGTACCATGAAATAACATGTTAAAGAAAGAATAAATGAATGTTATTACAAAATACCGCAGATGGAAGAAAATCGAATACAGTATATTCGTATAGCAGATTTTTAACAAAAGCTAATTGTCAATATCTAATACATATAGAGTAAATTTTTACAGCAGGGATCAATATTATTCATCTTTTCTCTGTAATCTTAATATCGTACTAACTGGCACAAAGCCAGAAACTTTTACCGCCACTAACTTAAAGGCTACGGAGAAAATTAGAAGTAGATGGGCTATAAAATTGGCTTGGATTTTATAAGGAATGAATAAGGAAGTTAATAAATTGAATGTTTATGTATATTGCGTTAAAACGTAATTTCCCAGGAAAGGATATCATGCGCACTGACATCTTCATGTGGATTTTGATAACAATCGATTTCAGTGAAAATTACCTTTTGTTATATTTTGAGGATCTTTTTAGGCTCCCAACTTTGATAGATATATTAAAATTTAATATTGATGAACAGTTATTTATGAATATTCGAATACGGTTTGCAGTTTCTGTTTAAAAAATAATTTTGCAAATACCACAAGAATTTTTAGATTTATTCTATTTTTCTTCAATTTTTTTTTTTTACTCTTAACGCGATTCAAATTTGCTTTACTCAACATTTTACTTCATTATATACTAATTCTCCAATTTGATTAACTTTGTCTTATACGATTTGATCTTTCAAAGCTAATTTTTGCTCTCTATCTTTATTAACGTTTATCTCCAAACCATTCTCACCGAGGAACAAGTTATTACAATACAAAAATCACATCCAGACAAAATAACCGAATCACCTCACGTTAGTCGTGTCTGATGTTAATGACGCCCCCCCCCCCCTCTCTTTCCCCGAAATGGTAATCTCCTAACTGTTCTTCTTTTCGCTTTGCGGTTTGTATTCGGCTCACTTGTTAGAAGGAATCAGGAAATCTGTGGATGAAAGGCTGTTGTGGTGATTGCGCATTTTGTATGATCTTATCGATTTCTAAACAAGGCAAATTGTTAGTACTATCTTGCCGGTGGATCTTTGACGCCAACCTTCAGTTCATCAGGTGCATTGAGAGTAACGGCATCGAAATTCGTGATGATATATACTGCAAAAAGTAAAACAAATGCAAAACACGTTACCGGAAAATTGCTAGCTGAATTGCAGAGACGGATGGACATTAAGTGAATTGTGACACCTACGAAGAAAACAACTGCCACGAAAGTGACTCAGAGTTGAATCTGCATTTTCAATTTATCGTCCCATTTATATCAAACGTACGAGGAGAGCTTTATAATTGAAGTGATGAACGCCTAAAGAAGTTTATAAATCGGACTGTAATTCCATCGCTGAAACATGGTGGAGGTTTCTTCATGATTTGGACAGTCACATAGTGATTCTGCAGGCTCATTTATCATTCTGAAATTAATGTGACTGGTAAGGACTGTAAACAACAACGTCCAACCCATAACCTAGACACTGTTTCCCACAACAGATGGCTTTTTCCAGGATTATAATTGACAATATTCATGCCATTAGCAATGCCCAATCTTTGTCAAGCATGAAGATGAGACCCAACATTCAGCCACTCATTCTTTTAAAAACAGCATTAAAAGCGATCCCATCTCTCAAGATATTTTAACATGACGAATAGTATAAACTTCCATGAGACTCCATCCAGTACTTAATATACTTCCATTCCCAGGCGAATACAGGCTGTAAATCATGCCAAGAGTGATCCTACAGATATTAATAAAGATTTTCCCTATTCTACGAGGTGTTTCGTCCAGCCCCTGTATTTATTAGGAATAACTGAAATAAAAAGCTAAATGCCTATATGGATTGAACATTTAGTTTCTAAAACCACACAAGCTTCCTATGATTTTATGTCTATTATCGGTTATACAATTCATTAAGGAAACGAAGAAGTTTCACTTTAATGAACTCTAGTCATTTAGTCCTGAAACAAAATTATTTATTGGTTGATTAGAAGCGTAACTAACTTAGACAGTAATGGAGAATTTTCATAACCATTGAGCAAAATTAGTAAAACGTTTAAAGAAAAACGAGGAAAGAGCTTTGCTGCAAAGGTACTTATATTAAATCTTAATTAATCTGAACAGCAACATTGAATGTTTCTTAAATTTGGGTAACCTAGTGGTTCTCCATGAATTTTTTTTTGTTTTACATAGGGAAGATTAGAACCTACATGATGAAGGATGCATGTCATTCTCACGATGAAATTCGAACCTAAATTTTGATGTGAAATCGCATCTGTCTCTACACTATAAAAAGTTAATGAACTGTATGAGTGAGAATGTTCATCGATCACCTTCCACACGCTGGACCATTTGATCCGTATTCAGGTACTGGGGTCATGAACCTTTGCTTTCGTAGGATCCAAATTTCTAGCGCTAAAGGTTTAGGAAATTAACGGGTTCCCCCTAAAATCTCATGTTGAGATATGCTATCGTCATATGGCACTGTCAGCTGAATGAGTGAATGGGGAAAATTAATTCAGTTGTTTGAGTTTATGGTTTAGTCACATCATTAACTAATACTATGTTTAAGTGAAACTAACTCTCTGTACAAATTCAAATTCAAATCACTGCTCAACTCTAATTCAAATAGAATGCAAATTGATTGATATGAGGATGAGATACGATTGACCATTTCTACTGATTAAATAAAATGTACTGATTGGTCATATTAATGTTGATCCGTGTTTGTTTGATTTAAATTATATTCAATAAATTAATTTTCAATAATATGTATTTGCGTATTTGTCATATTGTGAATAGATAATTAATCTCAAAAATTTTATTTTCTCAGGAAAAATTTTTAGCATATACTTTTAAAAAGATCAAAACAAGCAAGACCATATGAATAAGGAATTTTGCCGATGCTGTTACTTCAGTGTTAGCTTGAAATACTTAGCATCGTTTTAATTATTGCATTTTACATAAGCAATAAAATAAGTCAAAATAAATGCACTACTTGGCAAAAAGTCACCGGACACACACATTCAAATTCAATTTCGCAAACCAGAATACGCAGAATACTTAGGAACACGTGTTTGGAAAATGACAGCTGATCATTCTATCGTTTCTAAAATGAGTCCAATGTAGTCGCTTTATTAATTTTGTTATGTGCAAAAGAATATCATCTTGCATTAAAAATATGGTATCCAAAAATTAACGCCGTTGAAAAATGTGTTTTTTTGCCAAAGATATCCATATTGCTGAAAATTTCGGAACAGGTAACGGGAGTCGCAAGACCGACTACATCAAAAAACAATGAACCAACAACAAATGCCGCTATGAATTCGCGCCATACAGCGACTAAATGGAACACTTAAACATCATCGCCGACCAGATGCATTCCTACTTGAACACTGTTTCCACAGGACAATGGGATCTCTCAGAGTATAATGCTCCATGTCGGCGAGCATTTCGATGAACAAACGGCAGACTTTCAGTCATAGGTTAGCCACTACAGTCACCCAATCTCAATCCAATCGAATTGGAACGAGTGGTCCAATATACAGGGACTTCCAGACGGCATCGAGTGCCGCTCTTAAACGCGTCATTTCCGGACACATTCTATGAGGAAAATGCTTATTTTCGTCCCCCTCTACCACCCTTTAAAATTTGCCAGATATTCTCCGAGCACACTGTATACTGCCACAATCAACTACTACAATGCAATTAAGGACACTACATAGGCAGTATGGACTAATATTCCTGTATCAGTACAGGTACTGAACGCTTTACAACATTATCCCGTTGATCTGAAGTTTACCTGTCAGATACAACTTTAATCTGTTTCCAGAGAAATTAGGACATCACAAAATTCATAACCATTTCAAAGAAATCGATTGTTATGGAATGGGAGGAGAGTCCAAGAGAAATTTTAGAAAGCTTTTATAAATAGCCATTCCCGAAATTGAGAAGAAAAAAATTTCTAATGAGAAGTTAACAAAACGGGAAAAAAAAGACGATAACGATATTATTTTAATAGTAACGCCTAAGGATAATTTTAACTTCGATTTCAACGAATGGTATTATTGAAATTCCACGAGGGGGAGGGGTTACTCAATCTATTCCACGGGCTTTTCTTAGAATCGATAATTCTTAGAACTTAACATTTTCTTGAAAAAATCTTTAAAAATGAACAGTAGCTGGAGATAATGGAAAGTTATCAGACTATTGAGAAACAGTGAAAAGGCGGCAGAGGGAAGCATTCCTTTTGCTCGCCGCTGTATCGGTTTCCCCAACGCATTGCACAATTGAACAAGTGCTGAGTGACCCAGTAGTCATCAAAGTTCCCAGGTGGCCATCGACGATCCATGCGTGTCAACAGAACAAACGGCGACTGCTAGACCACACCAAGAGATGAATCCCTAAGTTTTGCTTCAAGACATCGAGAGCAGAGTGAGAATTGCAACAACAGGTTACCAAGTATTGAAAAAGCAGAATACACAGACACAAAGGATCATGTACATTCACCAACGGTTAAAAGACAGCAAAAATGACGTAGTAGCCGATGATTAAGTTAAATCATATAAATGAATCGATTACATTGAACAATCTGGAATAAACGAACCGAAGAACAAGAAGAGAAAAAAACCTAAATATTGTCACAAGCTCTTCCAAACCTAAGTAAGTCGCAAGCGAAATAGCCAGAGCTGAAGAAACCACATACATTATTCTACATATTTTTTCTACGGCACTACATAAAACTCACTCAGCTATACACAACATTCCAACACGAGACGGGTAGAACTGCTAGAGGGCCATAATTGGGAACATTTTTAAAAGAATTCTTTTCGCTTTTTTTTCAATATGAACTTTTACTGTGTTAATTCTAAGCTCATGTGTTCCCATTAAAAAAGGAGCCCGAGCAACGTCGGGAATATCAGCTAGTTAGTTATATTTGTGGAAATTTTGATGTTGCTCTATCCCACTTTCAAAATGGATTTTTTTTTGCCTACCCCCCCCCCCCCCCCGAAAGAGTTGCATCAGACGCTCATGTTTGGGAATTATTTAAAAAGAGATCCGACCCCAATGAGTTTATGAAATTAAAAGAACAATATATGCAAAGTTTTACATTTAAATTGCATTTGGAACCACACAACATCATTTCATTATTAAATGTTAAATTTTTATTTTTCTCATTTTTAATAGTCAATAGTTGGCTTGTTCTAAATCCTTTATCTTTCAAGGCCGAATGAAACGAAATTTATGAACAGCGTTCATTATGATAATTAAATTGTATTAAATATGATAGTCAAAGACTTGAAGCTGAAGTCCAGGTCAAAACCGAGCGAGAACCCAAAATTATTAAGCTGAATAATTTCAAATTTTAATATCTATTAATAATAGCTATCACGCAGAATAAATTCTATTATAGCACTACAATCATTGAACTTTACATTTTTAAGATGTCTTTTCAGAGATCACATTCATTAATGCTAATAGTTACTTAGAATTGTTTTATACAATTTGATCTGGACATTACACATAAGTTTAAAAGAATTATTTCATAGGTTGGAAAACAAAATAAAATGAGAGCTTTAAAAATAAATAAGACGCATCAACTTCATTATTTAAAGTATAAAATGTACAGAGTTAGATAGAACAATACAGGTCGATTCTTGAGTTCTTAAAGCAAAAAATTATACTCTCTATATTGTCTTAACAATTTAATAGGAATACCCTAACAGTAATTTATTCCCTGTACATATAAGGATTACGTGAATAACAAATACTAAATTATCAAAAGAATTAGGACATTAGCCAATATTTCCATAAGTAAATTGGATGAATGCATTGGAAGGTGCCCTATCAGGAAGAGGTGCTGCAGTAGGTATATTAAACTAAGATTTTCCGCCATGTTATCAGTAAATTTTACTCAGATATGCCTCGTGGACGTGGAGTTCCAGCATGAGTTAAAAGATGTTATTTATGTAGTGTTTCTCTGTGGAGCATTGTAGTAAAAACTCTTTGGTATATCGTGATGAGATGTAAACGATTCCTTGCAATTAATCATTCCTGTAGAAAGATTCCTCAATGATATAACATGCCTCAACCCTTTTGCCGACTAGGTCTATCCATTTATAACTACACTTTATCCCTCTGTAGATAGCATCTAACAAAAGAACATAATAATGGAATGGTTCAGGGAACATGACAATGACTTTACATTGCTACAGTGGCCTGCAGAATCACCAGTACGCAATTCGATAGAAAATTTATAGGATAAGCTGTTCGCAACATGCTTTCGCCACCGTCGAAGAGAAGTGATGCAGTTGTTTTAGCAGTGGGTTGACTTGAATGTTTCTGGGTTCCTGTAGAGTCAATACTACGATATTTCAAGAAAGTTCTCCACACAATTAATAGCGTTTCCATTATAAGTTTACAAATCGACGTTTGTTTTTGTAAAAGATAAAACTCTTTTTACAAGAATACTGTCAGATAACTACAAAAGGTTTTTCCCTTTCTGAAGGAGTAACTTGTAAGAGTCGAGATTATCGTGCATGCATTTGCATCGGACAGCTTACATATAAGGCTTGCTTCCCGAGTAATTTTTCAGTGTACGATTTGGTGCTTGATATAGAACAGCACTTTCGCAATATCTGTGAAAAGTACCGTTATTCAAATGCATTTGTTATACAAATTCATCTCGGCACAAACGCTTCTGAGGCTTGTCGTAAATAATGCATTGCATTTGGAAACAATGCAATAACAAAACGCACCGCACAAAGATGGTTCCAAAATTCCATTACAGTGACGAATCGCTGGATGACCTGCCACCATCTGGTGAACAGTAGCTGGTATTGTGAGGACGTGTTCCTTTCATAAGGACAAATCGTTACGGGCGCGATCTAGATGAACGTGTGCAGGTAGTTGTGTAGATGCCAGCGCTTTTCCCTCAAACAGTAAGCTTCCTATCACCTCGAGCTCGCCCCAGGCATTCGAAACCTAATACAGTAGAGAAACATGATCCGAAGACTATGGTAGCCTATATCTGAAAAAGATGCGGTTCTTGCAGGACGTATGCCAGGCCACAATGGGAACTGCTGCCGCATCCACCTTACTCCCCAAATATTTCACTAAGCGATTATCACTTGTTCCGTGCTCTGGACATCCACATGCGAACGAGTTTACCAGCACGGTTTATTTTTATACATGAGCTTGTACACTGAATGACCAATTTATTAGAGACACCTCTTACGGAAAATGGATCGGCCTCCCAGTGACACCCAAACAATGGAACAGGCCGAAGCGGTATATAAAAGGGATGCATTGGATCACAAGTTGCAGTCAGCAGCAGAAGTGGACTGAATATGGGTAAATCCAAGGATTTGACCGACTTTGAACGAGGCATGATCATTGGAGCTCGACGGGCGCAGTTGAGCATTTCGCAAACCGCGAACCTCCTCGGGTTTTCCCGTGCAACAGTGTCAAGGGTATTCCGTGAATGGCAGTTATGCCAAAAAACAACCTCCAACAAACACAACTCCGGACGAAACAGGGCCGTGGATGAACGAGGCCAACGGCGACTGACACGAATCATCCACAGCAATAGAACGGGAACAGCCCAACAAATTGCAGCGCAGTTCAATGAGGGAGCATCCCAACCCATTTCGGAGCACACGGTGCGGCGCACCTTGCACCGAGCTGGTTTTAACAACAGGCAGCCAGTATGGGTAACGTCGCTCCCACTGCAAAATAGGAAAGCGCGCCTGCTGCGCACATCGGCATCGCCACTGGAAACTGGATGAGCGGAAGAGCGGTTCCTACTTCATCATGTGGACGGCAAACTGCGCATCTGGCGCAGACAGCACGAGGCCATGGACCATCCTATCAGCAGACAACCGTACAGGCGGATGGAGGAGGAGTGCTGATCTGGGGTGTCTTCTCTTGGGACACATTGGGTCCTCTGATATCCGTAGACACATCCCTGAATGCGACACACACTGCCTGAACATTGTTGCCGATCAGGTGCACCCGTTCATGATGACTGTGATCCCTGGTGGTGACGGACAGTTTCAGCAGGACAATGCTCTCTGTCATCGTGCTCGAATGGTCTTGGACTGGTTCGAGGAATATGACGCGGACTTCCACTTGCTTCAGTGGCCAGCTCGGTCGCCCGATCTCAACCCGATCGAGCATTTGGGATGAAGTGGAGAGAACCATCCGACGCCTTCCCACACTACCGTCCAACCTGCACCAATTACGGAATGCTGTGATGTCAGCCTGGGCTGATATTCCTCTGCAACGGTTTCAATACTTTGTTGAATCCATGCCAGCACGTATTCAGGCAGTTCTCGCCACTAAAGGAGGCGCAACACGCTATTAGCGGAGTGTCTCTAATAAATTGGTCGTTCAGTGTATAAGGTTGGGAAATGATTATCGGATGTAATGGTTATTATTCCATGAGTAAAGTCAGTTTTGCCATACATCTACTGTCTTGATGTTTCATTTGCAAAAGCGACGAATTTTTTTGGTTACCTGATAAATAGAAATGATAAATAGAAAACGTTGTAAATTGCTGCTAGCTATCCACAGAATGGTTGAAATTAGAATGATATAATATAGTCAACAAACTGACGGACAGTGACATAATACAATTGATATGCATGACAACAGTGATTAATGTCATCAAGTCGACTCCCGAGTACAGCCATAGGGACATCTTGAAGTCTTTTTTGATCAGTGACTTTTGTAACTTTCAGTATATATAATCAGAATGCATTCTCTAAGTATTTTGCGTGAATTTTAGTTACGCTAAATATTTTAAAAAGAGTATTTTGTAAGATTATTTTAATATAAATAAAGCAGAAAAGTTTTGTTTCAAATCTGTACATTCATTTAAAGTATAAATGCACTTTAAGGAAGATTTTCTAGGAATTTTATATTCCAATTTTTTTTTGTACAGCGTTGTAAACTTTACTTTAAGAGGTCCTTGAGATTTGCGCATTAAAACATTTCTATTTTTTACCCCCTCCAAAGTTGTCACTTCTGTAAAAGGAAGCGTGAAGAACTGTTGCCTGGGCAAGCATTTTCCCTTGCTCCCCAGCGTGCACTTTCAAGATTTCTCATTTCATTTGTTTTGCTTGTACTGCATTTTATGAGGGCAATTTTTTTCATCTCAAGGTTTAATAAAGTAAATTAAAATACGGTTAAAATCTCTTATCATGTCGAGATTAAGGTACTTTTCAAAAGACTGCCGTTTTTTCTTCTTTTTTTTTCAAGCATTACTTGAAAATTTAACGCCTAGATTCTTGAAAACGTTAATTCCCAAAGTGAATCTCATTTTAATTTTGGGGTCAGACGTCAAAAAGCGACACCTGAGCGAAATCCACACGTTTCCTGCCACCACTCCTCTTTTACCCTTTCTTACCTCGTCTTCCTATCTCCTTGCACACATGCGCAAAAGCCTCAAGTCGGCATTAAAATTCGCATTAACTGCATGTTGCTTATTCAGGAACAAACAAAAAAGATTTGTGGTGTCATATAAATTAAACATAAGAATATTTCTCATAAATTTAATTAATTTTTCATGATTCTTTCGTTACTTTTTGTATACAAAAGTTCTTCTAAGCAACAGCATGTATAAAATTAATGAAGTCATGTCAAGCACTGTATGATATATGATGTGTAATTGTAAATTTTATGAGTGTCGGTAATTCACATCTAAAAGTGCGTATTAAACTTTTTGAAATACAGGATGCGCATTAAGTGTTTTCCTGAATTCAAAATTTATTAGACGAAAATTGTGTTAAGTATGACACGCGGCTTTTGCACTTTATATCTCTATGTGTTCGGAAAAACTCAGATTTTTTTTTGTAAAAATCGATATAATGATATTTGTAAATGATTTATTCTGTTTTTTTTATTTAAGTTTTTTTTAACTGTTTGCAGACAGTGATTGTTGAGTTTGGATTGTTTAAATAAATGTAAAGTAAAAATCTCCACATGCCGGCTCGGTGGCCGAGAGCGTTGAGGCGCAGGTCTTGCCGCTCTCGTAACCAGCGAGTCGTGGGTTCGAATCCCGCCGAAGGCATAGATGTTTGTGTTTGTCTATTTCACCATCTTCCTTTCATCCCAAACAGCTAGTCTCCTGGATAAAAGGGGAGATGCAGGCTGAACTATAAATATATAAATCTCCACATGATAATCGCTGTCTGCTGCAATTGTCCCTCGCGAATAATTTCCGTGACCACGAGGATGTCGTGTCGCATTATTGTTGGTTTTCTTTCCGTAATTACTTTTTTTTATTCAGACAGACCACTTCCAGCTTCTGGCTTGACCAGTCCTACCTCCTTTTTCGGTCTTCCACGTCTTTACCTGCGCAGCCATGGCGTTCAACTTTCATTTCATTCCATACGCCTTCAGTTGATTCTTTAAACATGGGAATCGACCATGTTTTTTTGGTCCAGTCGATAACTGGCGAAAGATTCCAATGCCTTGTAAATTGCTTCTACCCTGCCGCTCGATGTTTAGTCCCTTACTATTGACTCAGACAGGTAAAATTCTCATTTCTCGTGACATCCATGATTCTCTATGGAGCAGCATCTTTGCGGGTTTACTCGTAAGGTAATACTGAAATTTCTTTTGATACTATTTCAACAATAACGCGTATAAGGCACGCCATGTTGCACATTTTTCAGTTTTTTTCATTAATAATTGATTATTATTTCGTAGTCTTCCTTTAGACATAAATGGAAATTTGAAAAATTTTTCTTACGTATTCTTTATATTGAATTAGTCTGTCTCAATGTATCTTTAAATATTTAAACTCAATTCGCACAATGTAGCGATTAATATTTCTCATTACAGTATTTTGCTGTATTAACGTACATTTAAATCTTTTTTTATTATTTATTTCGAGAAATATTTTCTTTTGTAATTGAGATCACAATGCCAATTCCTCAATTAAATCATATTGTATAGAATATTCCTTTGTACAGAATTTTTTGTATTTCATAAATAAATATCTCACTCTTAAGCCAAAATTAAAAGTTTTTTAACGAGCCACGTTTATTCTTATGTTTGGGGTTCTTTTTTAAGTATCACCTCTTACATTCTGTTCTATTTTTTGCTTCCCCCTCTGAACACTATGTTTTTTACTTTATTGATCCCTTTAATATTTTATTGTTGCTGGCCAGAAAACGTTTCTCGTCATGTATACTTCAACATCTCTTCATTCACGTCGCTGAATTATCCCTTATCCTAGCGTTCAAACTTTCAAAATCTGAAACATACACTACCCTATCAAAAGTCATGGGACAACCCTGATTTGAATGAAAATGAGACATTCCTTTGCAATTTCACTGTTGGTATTCTTCCCAGCACTACATAACAGAGAGTATGCTATTGTGAGATGATGCTTGCGTGAATGCTGTAAGAATGTCTCAAAGAAAAGAGCTTTCAGACTTTCAAAGAGGTACAATTGTTGGGTGACATCTCGCAGGCAAAACTGTTAGAGCAACGACATTAGATTTTGGATCAATGGCGAATTGTTGAATGGAGTGATGAGTACCGCTACACCATCTGGCAATCACGTATGGCGAACGCCCAGCGAACGTTTTCTGCCAAGCTGTGTTGTGTCCACGGTGAAGTTCGGCGGAGGGTCGGTGATGGTTTGGGGGTGCTTTTCATGGTATGGGTTGGGTGCTTTCGTTTCTGTGGACGGACATCTAAACGCAGAGCGTTACTAAGACATTCTGGATAACGCAGCACTCCCATTCTCTGGCATCACTTTGGCAATGGACCTTTTCTGTTTCAGTACGATAACGCACCTTGCCATAAAGCAAGGGCTGTAGGTACATGGTTTAATGAAAAGGAGGTTCGAGAACTTGACTGGCCTGCCAGAGCCCCGATTTGAACCCCATCGAACATCTGTGGGACGTGATGGAACGTCGATTGCGCGCTTGTGCAGAACGCCCGAAATCTGTGACCGAACTGTCCAAGACACTTACGGCAGAATGGCGAAAATTGCCTGTCGAAACGTATCAAAAACTTGTGGACAGTATGCCCCAGAGAGTAGAAGCTGTAATAGCAGCAAAAGGTAGACCAGCAAGATACTAAAATATGTATATTTTTGAGTGTTTCTATTAAAGTGATAGTGTCCCATGACTTTTGATAGGGTAGTATATGTCTTTAGGAAACTGCCATAAAAAATCATAGTGTTCGACCATTCCTCCCAATTATTCGATTTGTATCCAAATCTGAAGAGCAACTTAAAACTTCATGTAGAGGTGCAATGTTGGAAAATACCATGGTTGAAATTCTTCTAACTGAAAAATGTCCAATATGTATAAAAATGTCTGTTGGTTTGCAGAAGTGGTAGGTCAGTAAAAAAGCCTAATAATGTTATGCGTTTAATTTAATTTTGTTATGCATTAGATCTCACTGAATTCTTTAGGAAAAAAATTAAAAATCTCTATATGGTGGTTGGATGATCGGTTAACGAATTTAATCCGTTCCAAGAAGGTACGCTACCCAAATTGTTCGTTAATCGATAATAGATTTACCATAGATTATTATGAGAATTTGATTAATTCGTTCTCGAGACCCAAAAATTAAATAAAAATTACATAATGTCTTACTATACGAAATGTTTATTTATATGTAATAACAATAACACATACAGGTATAACAGAAAGGTTCATCACATTTCAAAAATCTATATTTTTTTTAAAAAAATGAAGATAGGGTACAGAGATGAGAGACATATTGAAATGTTTGTAATAATCTTAAGTTTGGTTAATAGGTGTTCGATGTGTCCTCCTCCTGCTGCACAGCACACATCTAGTCGATAATCAAATTCCTCCCATACCTGCTGAAGCATATCTGGAGTCACTTCACGAATGGTGGTTTTTATTCGAGTTTTTAGCTCCTCCAGATTTTCCGGAAAGGAGACACAGAAACGCGGTCTTTTGGTACCCCACAAGAAGAAGTCACAAACAGTGAGGCCTGGGGATCGAGGTGGCCACAAAAAAGGCTTTCTGGTGTGCGTTCGCATTCTTGACAATAATTGACGGGACCTCCCTACGTCTTCCAGATGCATCCTCGAGACCTCTACCGACATTGAACAAAAACTTGACGTTTCCCCTCTTTCAAATGGTGTGCGGTTCATTGACCTGCGACCAACGGTTGCCGAGCTATTTACGATTGAAACGTGAGGAACCTTTATGTTACACCCTGTATATACACAGTCTTGCGTTTTCATCTTCTATGGGTTTTTTTCGTTTGACGGGCGTAAAGAATCTTTCCAATATGTTGCTTAAAGCGTGTTTTATATGACAATTAGAGCAGTTCTAACCTTTTAAAGAGAATGTTATAATTTTAATAGAGTTATTTATAATTTAAAAGTTAAATGACTACAGCGGTTTCGTGAATTTCTTGCAGTCGTTCTAATAGCATTGTGGGGGGAAATTTAGTTAAATTTCCAAGGCATTCGTTGCTTAGCAAACTTGAAAACATTTTAGAGACGGCTTTTTTAAACTTTACAAAAAATGTTTTTCATTTCGAAGTTCCTCATTTATTAAATTTATTGCAAAGGTACACAAATAAAAAAAAACAAGCAAATCAAATACTAAAGAAGAATGCACAAAGAATAATAATAATAAAACCTTTTTATTGTTTTTTTTGGGGGGAGGGGAGAATAAAAGCCCCCAGAGAATAGATACGACATTACGGTAACAAAGCTAGTATCGATTGCTTTGTTTAAAAATAGAAAAAAAACAACAAAAACATAAAAATAAAATTCTCAATGCTTCGTGGAAATATTTTCGAACAAAATCCCTTCTGAACAAGTTATTGCTCCATCAAAATTTGCAAACATCTCTGTTAAAAAAGAATTCGTATCGGAAAAAAACTGTTGACGAATTCAGAAAGTTGGACGATGTCCTCTGAAAAGTTAGCTTTCATATACAGGCTATCAATTTCTCTTAAATTAGAGATACTACAGTTAACGAAAATTTTTAGAGAGTCCAACAATCATATTTAGGAAAGTATTTTATGAATTTTTTTGGGGGAAAAAAATCTACTTTCATACATCATACGATTCAAGAAACATTGTGGTTACGATAATTCCAACGGTTTCATGAATTTCTTCCATCCATTTTTATTAATATCGTGGTGATGAAGTTTGGTTATGCAAAACAAGCATTTCTTTTAGTTTTGGATGTAAATGTTTTCACCCGCCACTGCAAAAAGGGCAGCAACTTCCAAAATTGAGTTGCAAAGGCAACAGGCATTATGTGCGCATTTGAGAAACCGAAATTCCATTCCTCTGTAGAGCACGTCAAATCTAGGCATATATTTTTTTGGCATCTGTAAGTTCTAGACTTGTGCCCTCGTACTGATTCTTAAGACATCAAAAAAAATATTGTTCGTTCCACATTCGGTGCGCATGTACCCATCAAAATGCTATGAGTTATGACATTTTGTACTGGCATTTATCCATACTTTTGAAACATGATTTTGTTTTCCATTTCTAAACAAATCTATATATATAAAGAAGGATGTTTGTGGGTTTGTCTGTGGGTCTGTTTGTCTGTATGTTTTTTATACAAATCTACAGTTTTATTCCGATCTTGATGAAATTTCGCATACATGACCTTCAAAGCATGAGGAAGGTCACTGTCCACTTCAGATTTCGAAAAAATAATAATTATTGATAAAAAAATCGATATTCATGGTTATGGCAGGGCATATTAATGAGAAATATCGCATGACCAACAATGCAAGACAAAGTTGGTACAATAATAGGTATCAACAATGGTATCAGCACGCAATTCACAAACACACTGCATGAACCAACAATATATATCTCATGACCAACAATGCAAGGAAAAGTTTGTGCAAGTGTAATTATCCCGGGCAACGCCGGGTACCTCTTCTAGTCTATCTATATATATAAAGAAGGATGTTTGTGGGTCTGTGCGTCTGTGGGTCTGTGTGTGGGTCTGTGGATCTGTGTGTACGTTTTTTATACAAATCTACAGTTTTATTCCGATCTTGATAAAATTTCGCATACATGACCTTCAAAGCATGAGGAAGGTCACTGTCTACCTCAGATTTCGGAAAAATAATAAATATCGATAAAAAATCGATATTCATGGTTATGGCAAGGCATATTAATGAGAAATATCTCATGACCAACAATGCAAGGCAAAGTTTGTACAACAATAGGTATCAACAATGGTATCAACACGCAATTCACAAAAGCTCTGCATGGACCAACAATCAATATCTCATGACTAACAATGAAAGGAAAAGTTTGTGCAAGTGTAATTATCCCGGGCAACGCCGGGTACCTCTTCTAGTCTTCTATATATATAAAGAAGGATGTTTGTGGGTTTGTTTGTTTGTTTGTTTTTTATACAAATCTACAGTTTTATTCCGATTTTGATGAAATTTTGCATACTTGACCTTCAAAGCATGAGGAAGGTCACTGTCTACCTCAGATTTCGGAAAAATAATAAATATCGATAAAAAATCGATATTCATGGTTATGGCAAGGCATATTAAAGAGAAATATCTCGTGACCAACAATGCAAGGCAAAGTTTGTACAACAATAGGTATCAACAATGGTATCAGCACGCAATTCACAAACACACTGCATGGACCAACAATATATATATCATGACCAACAATGCAAGGCAAAGTTTGTGCAACAATAGACCCATCGTGTTCGCATCAACAATGGTATCAACGCGCAATTCACCAATAACGATGAGCACAGAATGATGATGCAATGTTAAAGCAATCTTTCCAAGAATTATAACAATGAACATAACACGATGATGCAATATGGATAAGTTTCAATTTATGACAATGCATAGAATTCCTGATGTTCAGGCTTTTCTTAGAAAAGAGAGTTCTTACGCATCATTGTGAGCCTTTAAAAAAATTTTTTTAGAATTTTCATCAAGAATTTTTACTGTATTAATTCTAAGCATTTTCATGTGTTTATTTTTAAGATATTGCAAAATTTAATTTAATTTTTTGAGATTGTTCTGTTTACCTGCAAGTGTAATTATCCCGGGCAACGCCGGGTACCTTTGCTAGTGATCCGGTCGTAGTGGTCGGTAGGGGAGGCACACGAATTCTTCTCGTATCCCCCACAAAAAATTACAAAAAAAAGGTGAACCTGGAGGTCATGACAGCTGTTGGTGATCTTCATTCTCGACATGACCAATCTAGAGGTTTGGCACGATAGTGTTCAAGAAGTCACGGATTTAGGTGCTGAAATGTGGCAGAGCAGCATCCTGTTGAAAGTTGAAGTCCGCAGTGTCGGTTTGCAGCTGTTTGCGTGAGTCAATTTTCAAGCATATCCAGATTGGCGTCTTTGTCATAGTTCCTTCCTTAAAGAACTATGAATTTAAGGAATTTAGAATTTTGAGGTGGGAGAATATATTCGACGCAGAAAAGAATGTTAATCTTTAAGAATACTGAAGTCATTTTAAGAAAATGCGGATTAAATTTTATAATTATTCTTCATGTAAGATGTTCCATTTATAAACTATTATACTAATGAAAGCATTATTTTGCTAATTAAGAAAGACGAAATCGTATCAAACTTTGATCTCCAATGAAAGTAGATCGAAATTATAAATTAATAAATTATCAATTAATTCCATATGATGAATTTCTTTCATATGGATTTAAAAAGCAAATCGAAATAAAACTAAATATGATACATTCAAAAGTGAGCGAGTTACTTATTATATTGAAAGTCACTTCCAATATTTCAGTCTTTTTTTAGGTTAAATATTACTGGCTGTAACTTCTGCTTCAAAGCATAAATGTCATCCTTTATGTCTTTTAAGTAGATGACAGATACCCTTTTCAGCGTGTCATCTCGCAATTATTCTTTGATGTTCCTGGGAACATATGGGAATAAGGATTTTGGCCTTCTTCCTTCTTCATCTAACATCTTTCTTTGACTTTTTACTTCTTGACATTCTAAAACTTTTTTTATTTGCTATAAAGGAGTTTTTGGAAAACTTAAGAAAGGAATTCTTAAAGAGTATGTCAAAACAACTAAAGTTATGTGAGGACAAAATTTTAAAAATAATTTTCATGATTAGCAGAAATACGTGAACGTCGAAATTGGGGAACATTTTTGAGGTATTTAAGGTCCGTTTCAAAAGTTTGGATAAATTTACTTTTTACTTGTTTTTAAAAAATTATCAGTTATCTATAAAATGTCTTTATGTTGTTCTGGTCTACAGTGCTAAATTAAATATGCAACAAGGTAGAAAATAATTTTCTTTATTTCTTTTTCTTTAAATACTATTTGTTTAGAAATGGAAAACAAAATCATGTTTCAAAAGTATGGATAATGCCAGTAAAAAATGTCATAACTCATAGCATTTCTTTAAATTAATTAAACTAACGCTTTATCTGTTGTCCTCGTGCACGGATTGGTCGAGCACACGATTCTTCATTGTTGTAATCAGGTTTTGGATGACAGTCGGATCAAGACTGTACCAACAGTCCATTATCACAGTCTTGACATCACCAACAGTTGAATATTTTTTCCCATCAGCATAAACACGTCGTGACATTATGCCATATAGATTCTCGATGAGATTAAGGTCTGGGCTTCTCGCGGGCTACTTCATTGTCCTAACGTTGTGCTCTTGAAACCACTTCTTTGTTGTCTTTGAGGAATGAATAGGAGCATTGTCCTGTTGGAAAATGAAGATCGGTCCACAAATTTCTTCAGCCACTGGTAATAGGTATTCCTCCAAGGTGTTACAACATTTCTCTGCTTTTGTCAACCAGAAAGGTACACAATAGTTGAAGTGCCGTTGAAACTAAATGCACCCCAAAACCATGACGGAACCTCCCCCTTGCTGCCTGCTGAAGAATGATCTGGATTCCTTTCGTAGGTCATTCCAATAGCATGCCCACCCATCTGGCCCATCTAAATTCACTTCTTTTCGTCAGAAAATAATACTTCCTTCCATTCGTTCGTCCAACACTGATGCTCTCGGGCCCACTCCAGTCTTGCAGCAATATGGGTAGGTGATAATGGTGTTTCTTTCTCATCCGGGCGAAGACAAGATTTCCTGATGCTTTTATACGTCGAAAAACTGTTGTTCTTGATACGTTTAGTACAGAATCATTGATAATTTGCTAGCATGATGTCCTTTTGTTAGATGCCATAGGACAATCTGTCTGTCATCTCGGCTGGAAGTCACCTTAGGTCGGCCAGATCGTGGTTTGGTTTGGTAATTGGCTCCTTTTTTAAAACCTTGTAAATTCCAGGTGCTGACCGATTAATTGTGTGTGCAATATCTTTCACTGGCAGTCCTTCAGCTCTGAGCATCCATATTTTCGTTACTTCTTCTTGTGTAAATTGACAACTTGATGGCATATTGAAACAATGGTGAAACCTGATCAGTAGAGGGGAATTTATGCTCTCGAGTGATTTCTTCTGCTTCTTATCCTATGAATGACCGATTAATTACTCAACCACTTCCTTATATACCCTGGTTGGGGTCATTATCCAAATTGTGCTGATTGGTCGAAAATTTATTACTAATTTGAATTTAAAAAAAGAAATCATGTTTTAACTTATTGCATATTTAGTTTAGCACTATTTGATCAGAAATACTTAAAAACTTTTGATAGAGAACTGATAATTATTTAGAAACAGGTTAAAAATAACTTTATCCAAACTTTTGAAACGGACCTTATTATAAAAGGAGGGGAATGAAACTTATTTCATTCGAAAGGTATTGTGCCATAGAAGCACAAAAAAAACAAGTCTCTGCGACCACAACTAGCTCAGATATTAATTAAAAACCTATACCGATAGGATGCTAATAGATACCGATAGATGGCGTCCTAAGTCCATCAGTGAAAATTCAGTTCAATTCGCGTGAGATTCGTCGATTCAATTACAGTGAGAGATGTATTTCAATAATATTCGTAGCTACAATTCATCGTTTACACAATTGGTCGCAGACACAATTGATCGAATTTCGAACACAGGCGATACTAATGTATAGAATTCTATGAAAAGTAGAGATATTACAATATACGCAAAAATTCTGAGATTGTATCAATCAGCTCATCATGTGACCGCTGAGTTTTCATTTACTTTGATGATATCTTGAAAATACTCCGGCAAGAACCTTTTAAAATCCTTTTCTCATATTAAAGAATACAGAGGTCGTGCTCAACAACCGCATAGGTGCAGGGACGACCTTCTGATCGAATACAGTGTTGGCTTTTCCAAACAAGACGAGAAACTCTTCAGAAATCCCAAACATAATAATATACTTCTGGTCCAGTACAATCACTATGAACTCACATTTGCCACCTTTGGCCTTTGGCCAAGTGTTCAGGTACTCTGTTCAGATTAAGGGCATCTTCCGATTCGGAATCATTATCTATAACACTAGTCAACACACATTTTGTAACTAAGACCACACATAGTGTTCTTAGTAGTAATTTGTATGTAGAATCCGAATCTGCTTTTAGATGTATTCTATCACATCACATTTCCAAGTTATGCACTTCGAGACTTCTGTGTTAAAGTAATGGGTGTGAAGAGTAGCGTCTGCAATATTAAACTATCCATATTTTGGGGCCGCAAAGAAATTTAAAAGGCCCCAAACACTGAATAATTTTAAAACGTTTCATTGAAAAAAAAGAAATCTGTGGTGCTATAGAAATTTCAAAATTATATTCGTAATCAACATAAAAAATACTATCAAAAATCACCCACTTGTATTTGATTAAAAGAAAAATCGTAAATTTTGTTGGCCAGTATAATTTCCTCCTTTTCTTCTTCTTCGTTACTACTGGTCGTAGGTGTAACTGCTCTCTGGGCTCTGGTACGACTGCTTCTCCCTCATACATTGCCGTACCATGGACTGCATTCACAACCAAATAAAATGAAACCAAACTATTCATTACAAACCATAACATCGAACAACAACAGTGGGCCAAATTAAAAAAAAAGCACGGTGTTTGACAAATAACAATAATAGAGTCTAAAGAAAAAAGCAAACGTGAGTGTACCTTCAATATGTCGCAGACGGAGCATTATCAGTTATATATTTCAACCGCAGTCTCTTTTGCACATTTCTGTAATAATTAAAACAAAAAGCATTTGTGCGTTGATATCGAAGATACCAACGCACAAATGATCAGAGATTGGAATGAAGATTGGATTGTTGATTAGATTATTAAGATCAGGTATTATTTTCTGTTCCGCCGTCTGCCTGTCTTTCTCGTTGACTGCGGATCGCTATTGAATGTCGTGTCAATTTGCACGAAAGTCTCTAGACAATCTTCACCCTGCACCCTGCGATTTCCAAACCTGGATTCACTAAGAGTTTGCAGTGGAGAAATTATTACGCGTTGCATTATGGGAGCCTTTTTACAAAGTTCTAACGGCGTATGTTTACAGAAAGGAACTTTTTTCTCCCTCCTTCTTTACCGCTTTTATTTTCTGGAATTTGCAACCTCTATTGTCTTCTATCTTATTTAAATTAACCTCCACCCCTCCCTTTTCGATCATCCCCTTACGCTTATATCTTTAAATTTGGCGAAGTACCGATGGGGTGGTTGATGTTGCCGCCATGATGATTTAACTTCTTATGACAGCGATATGTATATACTGCGCATGCTCGAAATCAAAACATTGCCAGTGCTTGTTTTCGTCTCTATAATAAAGAATTCGCTAACATAGACACTTTTATTTACAAATTACAGTTTAACATCACATTTATAGGGATTAATTCCTCCAAACGAGACTAGGCTAAAGGGCACGCAACACATTTCTCCACTGCAAACTCTTAGTGAATCCAGATATAGCCTTTTTCCAACATTTAAAAAAAAAGAGTTAAGAGGAAGGAAGTTTAATTTGTGTGTAGTTGTATTTTACAATATATGTAATATTTTCTTTATGTTCAATTATTTCAATTTTTTTCAAAAATATTCTATTGATTTGAAAATCAATAAAAATAGAAGCAAAACTAATCTAGACCTTAAAGACATTCAACAGACTTCGAAAATGGCAACCTCTTCAGGATCTGTTGGAACCAATGTTTTGAAGTGCGTCGTATCCAGACAGGAGAAATGCTTGCAATTCTTCCAAATTTGCTGATCTGCTAATCTTCCATCGTAAACGTCGACTCGGTCCTATGATTATTATTACCTGTTTGGACCTCGAAGAAAACGATACACGAATGTTATTTCGACACTTCAAAGAATTGCAAGCAGCTGTCCAGGCTGGATGCGACAAAGCGATTCAGGTTAACACCGTGTAGAATAGCTTGAACCTAAGATGACAACTAAGTTCTGAAATAAAATTGTGTTCACTTCTCAATTTATTTTTCTTTTACTCAAGAAAAAGATTTAATAGTTGCTGTTTTTGTATTTTCTTCTAGGTTTATGCTTCGCTGAATTTGAGACTCAGGAGCGTAGTTCCAGCGGCTTCTTGTATTTTTGCTGCTACCAGACGGTCGGGGAACTTCCAGCCTTCGTGGTCGGTTGGAGCTCCATATTGTACGGCATTGCAGCGATGAGTGCAGCGGCCAAGACCGTGAGCGCCACGGTGAACTACGTGAGCGGCAGCAAAGTGGAGTACTTCGTCGAGTCCAAGTTTGGCCATGGGCCACTATCGACGGCGCCCCTCGACCTCGTTGCCGTCGGGGTGGCGTTCGTACCGGCCATCATCGCCGCCCTCGGCCTCCGCCAATCGCTCTGGCTCACATTCACCTCTACCATGGTGACAGTAGTCGGGGCGATCGTCTTCATTGCCGTCGGATTCGTCTACGTCGAGTACGACGACAATTGGTCCATGCGACATCTTCTCCCCCAAGAGACAGAGAAGGTAAACGACGACGACGACAACGCGTTCATACATTTTTCATGAAACCCATTTTAATATTGCCCCCTTCTTTCTTTCTTTCGTTCTTTCTTTCTTTTCCATCTCCCTCCTCTCTTAAAACGGGTCCGATTTCATAATGTAGCTTTTGAAAGTTTAGCGTTTTTAGTTCCTGTTTTAAATTCAATAAGCCATCTGGAATTCAAAATTGAATTACTTTATTGTTATTCCGAAAAAAATTGTTGTAATGTACGATAGAAATAATGTCGTTTGAACATTTTCAAGTGTTCTAAAAGTAATATTAGATTTAGATGTTGCCCTTCTAAATCGCATTATGAAAAGAAAATGTTTTTATTAATTTGTCAGTTCTCTGAGGGCTTTTTAATAAAATCTGATGAGTTTTAAAGCTTAAGATCGCATGTAGGAGGCAAAAACAACAAACTTCAAAAAGCTGCTCTAAATTCAAAATTAAACTGGGTTTAAATTAAAAATTCTTCCGATACTTCTTTGTAGATGTTAAGATTACATAGCATTTAAATTTATTAAATTAATCACTGAGAATGATTAACAAAGGCCTTCAGTTGTTTTTATTTCCGCTATACACAGTAATCCAAAATTTAAAAAAGCACAAAATGAAGACTCAAGAAGTAAATAACAAACTTTAATGTGAAACTTGATTGGAAATATAATAATGCATTATAGAAGACTACCTAATAGAAAGGTTACAAACATTACTCAAGCTCATTAGAGGCATAGGATCTATAAGCAATCTTGGAGGGATTAATAGGGAATATGATCACCCCTATACAAGTCTCACAACAAGCCCTCATTCTCTTTATATGAGATTTTAATGCAGTGAATTCCACTCCTCCATTAAAGCCCTTCTAGCGTTGGTAGGATTCTGGGAAAGAGATGACGTGCTTCTCCTACCTTCCCCAAGGCATATTCTATAGGATTGAAGTTTGGGTTGACTTTCGAGAAATTCATTGACCATAATAAATATGTGGACGAGCATTATCTTTCATAAAATGAACACGAAACAAAGGCGTCTCTGAAAAGCTTAATCTAGAACTTTAACATGTTGTCCCTGTAATGTTGGACAATCATTGTCCCTCGTTCAAACACTTGTAGTGGTGTGCATGCATCCAAAATAATAAGTCTACCTCCGCCATAATCATTAGTCGGGTGATGTCACTTCCAGGCTCTCTCCGTTTAAGAACACATCGAGGTGCTTAAAACTAAATCTGGACTCGGGAATGAAGAAAAAATAAGTCCATTGGACTTGGATATAGGATCAATGCTGTTTTCACTTCTAAGATGGTCATTTCTTTGTGTAAGTGGGATGCAAACCATCGGCGTTCTGTTGAAGTCGTCAGTACATAAGTTGTCTCGAAATTGTAGTTTCTCTGGCAGTTGACGGATCCAGACTGTGCTGCTTCGCTATTGATTATTTAAGCCGGTGGAAGTTAGATCTAAATACTTAGTCTTCTCGTGTGTTATGGCTCTTGGATATCCTTGCATTGGTCTTCTGGTTATTGTTCCAGCTTTCTGGAAGATTCTCCAGAAACTACTTCCTGGAAGCATTCAATCATCTTGCAACCTCGGCTGAGACTGACCTGCTTCTAATCTTCTGACTGCCCTCCACTTAGTGTTTCTGAGTTCCTTGTCTGGAGGCTAGATGACGAATGTCTTCATTTTACCTATTTCTATCTAGACTATGTCTCAGTTTCAGTTGAGAGTGACGTCACCGAAAAACATCGCTTATCAGATATAATACACAACATTATATCCTTCCGCCGTTAATTTTTTTTTAATTTCGTCAAATGACTTTTCTATTCGCCAATTTTTTATTATATCGAGGAGAAAAATATGAAATAAGATTGCAGACATAAATTTTGAATTTTTTGTACAGAAATTTATTCAAACTATTTCTCCGCTTCACTCGTGGTGTCACTCTCAACAAAACTTGAGACAGGGTATAGACGCACTCTGATTAGATACAAGGATCAATGAAATTGGTAGAGGCTTTATAATGCAATAAAGGAGGAACAGATTTTCCGACTAGCTTCGCCATTTATTGCGGGCTTTATCCAAGGATTAATGTTACCTAGGAACATAACATTTCAAGTTTCGGTAAAATTCGTTGTTTACTTTTTGAGATAGTTTTCATTTTGTGTTTGACGATTTAATTTTGGACATCAATATGGAATATAATTTTCAACATATAGTGTATCGTCTAAGACCAAAGTTAATAATAACAGTCTAATTCTATTACTTTAACATGTCTGATAGATGACGTAATTTATTTTTGTACAAAACAAGAAAAAGTATATTTTTTAGCATTGATTACTTGATACTGAAATTATTTAAAACTATAAATATTTCTACATATGTTAAGATTCGAGATAAATTTTGATCATGATGACTTTCACTGTCTGAACTTTATACAGAGGTTGAGTCAAAAGTAGTGGCCGACTCGGGAGGGGGGGGGGGGGTTAGAGTTTGACGAATTCTGGGCGAAGACCATTTACCACAAGGGTATATCGCAGTTTATTAAGAGAAAAGAGTGGGAAGAAACGTCAGTACGAATTTGAATGCCATAGACATTGTGCCACCTGCGTCAGCCAGTGTAAAAATATGGCAGAAAAATTGGTGATACGCGAGCTCCTTCGTCACTATTGGAAAAAGGGGACCAGTGCGCGAGCAGCAGCCGCCGAAATTTGCAGGGTGGAAGGTCTGGGTGTGACCAATGAACGGACAGCACGACGGTGGTTTTCCCGCTTTTCGTTTGGAGACATGCGCCTGGAAGATGCGCCAAGGAGCGGAAGACCCAAAGAAGTGGATGACGCAGCCCTACGGCAACAAGTGGAAGCCAACCCAGGCAGCACCACCAAGAACTAGCGGCGGCCATCGGAACATCACAATCGAGTGTGGTTCGACATCTGCACGCCTTGGGAAAGGTCAACAGGAGCTGCCGAGTTGTGCCCCACGAGCTGACGCCCGCGCAAGCACAACAACGGGTGAAAGTGTGTCGTCAACTGCTGGAAAAAAATCGAGGTTCTGCCACATCCAGCATACAGCCCCGACCTGGCACCTTCCGACTACCCTCTCTTCCGGTCCACGGCGCACTTTCTGCGTGGACGGCGCTTCGCCAATGTCAGTGAGATTGAAGACGCCGTACGTGACTTTTTCGCCCAGAAACCGGAGGAGTGGTTTCACGAGGGCATTCCGTTGGATGAAGACCATTGAGTATGATGGATTCTACTGTGAAGATTAGCAATGAGTGGTTCCTGTCTGGTGCCCATTTAAAATTTGCGCGGTGATCGACCACTACTTTTGACTCAACCTCCGTAAAATATTAGAATTACAGTTCGTTAGTAAAAGTGTTCTTGACAATTTAAATATATTAATGTTTCAAAATTACATTTAATGATTGAAAGAGAAACCATTATGACGTCATTCAAACATACAGGCTACAGTTAATTTTAAATTTAAAAATACATTTTCTTCTCAACTTTAGTGTAAACATTTTAAATAAGGAAATTAATTTATAATGAAATGGAATTTGGGTGAAATAATTTTTTAATAATAATTTTTCCTTTGGAAATATTGACTGATAGGACAATAATTTTGATCACATCTTGAAGAATTTTTTTTTTTTAACCTGTAACTATCTTGTTCTAAAATCAAGATATAATTTTCACACAAGTCGTCTCCTAAAAAAACTGTCCTAATAACCAAAGAACAAGAAACTATCAGTGATTTCAACACAATAACTGATTTTAGAACAAGATAGTTACAGATTGATGTTTTAAAGATTTTTTTTTAGTCTTGATGTTATCAAAATCGTTGCCCTGTCAGTCAATATTTCCAAAGGAAAAATTATTATTAAAAAATTATTTCACTCAAATTCCACTTCATTATAAATTAATTTCCTTATTAAAAAGTTTACACACCCTTTGAAAGATTATAGCTTTAATACAAAAGCAATTTATTATGCCCATGTGTAGGGTGTTTGGGCTTGAAGAGGAAGTTTATTTCTAGTAATATGGAGCACTTCCCCATATGATCGTGAGTCAAGGGACTAGACCTCTAACCTCTAGACTTTTTTAATAGGGCAAAATCAAAGATAAGGTTTATAGCGTAAAATTTACAACAGTCGATATGTTGAGAGTAGTAACTGAAAGAAGATATACCCAAAAGAAATGATTCGCATTATCAGCAGTATGTGAACCTGATAAAAAATCGATCTTAAAAGAACTGGACGAACAAAGAAAAATCTATTTAACTCTGGAATCCAAAACATATACAACGAAATCACCTAACGTTTTGGGTTCTTACCGTGAACGGATATTAGAAAATGGTATATTTTGCAAAATAAAAAAAAATAAATAAGTAAAAAAAACATAAAACACATGAATATGTGGAGCCCTTTTAGTTATTTTGTAGGGTTTTTTTTATTAAAAAGAAATAAAGTTAAGAAATTCACTTGCTTCTTGGAAGCTGAGTGGCCCTTAAAAGCTCTTTAGTGAAGACGTGTTTACTTGTGGGGGTCTGTGTTTAATTTTGGCGTCGGTAGCAGGAAAATGCCATTTGTATGCTAGCCGTTGTGTTGCTGTGCAATTAAACCTCCCTTTCATGTGCTGTGGTAACTTGACAGGTGCGACGTGGAAGCCTACTTCCAGCCTTGCATTAAAACATTTCGCCTGAACGAAATCCGTCTCCCATGTTTCATTACTCCGGTAACTGTAAATAACGAGTGACAACTGTTCGAGTCCACAACAAAATTGCTCTGAAGCTGGCACTTCAAATTTTAACTACCTATTTACGGCTTTCAGCTTAAATAGAAATCCCATGAGGATTTTTCCCCCTCTAATTTTATTCCCATAGAAAATCCGTTGACCTCCACATGGCTGATTCGCTTTTGGAAATGAAAGTAAAATTATAGGGAAAGGGTGTTTCGAATAGAAAGTATCGCTGATTATAAACTAATATTTAATTGACAATAATATTTTTTTAAGCTAAAGAAACTGGTTGCTGCTCTGTGACTGGTTTCTTGACACCTTTTTATTCTTTAAGTTGTGAAATATCTTTAAAGTTACAAATGTTCCTTCTTTCGTCTCTTTAATTAGTCTGGAAGCAGCAAAGAGTTTTTCTTTTCTTTAATTAAATCAGAAATGTCCGTAATAAAATTCAACTGCTTTGCCGTCGGGAGATTATATTTGTTGATTTTCGTTGCAGATGGAATTAAGAAAGTAAGGTTTCAGAAACATTTCAGTTTTCATTAAAAATGCTTCTGGCATTGTTTGATAAGTAGCGAATGTTCACTGCAGCAAAATGGAAATTTCAAAATTCGACTCAAGTCTCTTCTAGATTATGCCTCTCGGCTCTTTAAAATTGAATATGAAATAGCCTAACTTAAGAGGACCACTCACATTATAGATTTGTTTAATGGTATTCGTTCATCACGAAAAGTTTAATTATATTTTCGTACTCTGTTTCCCCAAAAATAATTTTATTTTATTTTAAATATAAGATGCAGAAATCTCCAATCTTTAAAGTTAACTAGTTATTTTTTTGTTTGTTTTTTAACATGAGAAGAGGGTTTCACTTGGGATTTTGATGGTCAAACTGTAAACTTTGTACAAATTATTACATCAAAGGGAGAATGTTCAGAAAAGTGGTTCAGGAAAGACTAGTTCTTACATCACAACTAGGAGAGTTCTTGATGAACAATGGAATGACTGTTGAGCTTATCTTTTCTATTAGCCAGAACTTCATTTTATTCTCTAATAATCGAGTTTCTTAAAGAGAAACAAAATTTTTAAATCAAGGAGCTTCGAGTAAAGAGGGTTCATTAATCGTCTTTCAGAGGTGTGAAGTTTTCGGTAATTAAAAATGCTGAGAAAGGATAGGAAAAGCTGATATTGACATAATTGCTATTTAAATTAATGACTTCAGCTCTGAGACCGCTGCATCAAATCATGCGTGGAATACAAGGAGTCTTAAAATAAGTATACAAACTTCATAATTTAATAACTATTAAAAAGTATAAAAGATAGGAACATTGCAAAATATTACAATAGCTCGTGCAATCCAGATCCAAACACCCTTTTAGAAAAAAAAGCTATTCTATGTTGATAAGAATGATGGTTGTAGCAATATCTACTTCCTATCTTGTTAAAATATTTATAAATTCTAAACTGTGATATGTTTGAACATTCGCTATTTTGTTTGACTGATATAAATTCCTGAAACGAATTCCTGTTATTTGAAACATTCAGAGAACGATCCTCTTTTTAGGCATACTATACCAGGATTAATTGGAACTTTTTTTGTTTCATTTATTTTATTCGTAGATCTTCATCGATCCTTATTACTCGATGGGGTATTGGAAAAGATGCATTACAATGCGCATTTCAGTTCACCCCTAGGATCAGTTACACAGCTGAAAAAAAATTTATCACAGGCCAACTGAGAGAATTTTGCTTATGCAATGTGAAGTTTCCGGAAACCCTTCCAAAACAATGTTAAAGGTTAAACAATGCTAATGTACATCTCTATGGTGTCTATGCTGATATAAATTTGCATTACTGGATTCATGTTGGTGCAGAATGGGTGCTCAGCACAGCTCGGTGAGTTCCAATGTCATCATATGCCATCTACACACGACATTTCTGTGATTCTGCAAAAGACTGCCAAGTGAATGTCAAGGTGCAATGTCCGTGAAATCGCGAAGTGGTAGGTCAATCGGAGGTTTTCAACAGAAACAATAGACAAAAAATTCCGAAATGACTCTTTAAGCGCAATACAAAACTAAAGCGCATAAAGAGCGACGTTTAAAATGGTGTACAGTTCACCGAAACTTGACCATAAGACAATGGAAACGTTTTATGGAGTGGCGAATCTCGGTACATACTCTAGCAAACAGACGGTCGAGTTTGAATTTAGCGGATGCCTGCCTGTGTAGTACCCACTCTTTGACAGGCAGAAATCGTATAATTGTAGGGAGTCTCATTTTCATAGTTTGGATTTGGCCAACTTGTTCTACCGATAGTAACTATGATATTTGGAACTTACCTTAACGTTGTGGATAATTCTGCCAACAGTGTGGCAGTAATTTAAGATTTGACCATTCCTGTACCAACACGACAATGTTCCTTGTCACATAGCAAAAACGTTTGCAGGAATGACTTGAGGAGACAAGGGTTATAGAAATGGATTGCGTTGAGTAAATCTCTTTATTTTGCTGCAGGATGAATTGGAGCGATGACTACGGGCTAGACTACATCGCCCAACATCTGTGACTAAACTCGTCAAGGCTCTTCGGGAAGAATGGAAGAAAATTCCTGAAGCTATTTACCAAATGTTAGCGTAAAGTCTTGTAATAAAAGCAAAGAGAGTTTCAGCACCATATTAACTTTCGTGAAATCATGGTTTCTGTGCAAAAGTAAAATGTGTCCGGATAGTTTTGATCACAGAATATAGGGCATTTAGGGAGGAAGCGGAAGTGAGGTTGCTAACTTTGCTCTTCGCAGATTATGTTACTCACTATGTACATGTCAGAATATTGGCCATTTTCGACAATTTTTAAATAGTTCCCGCGCGCGTTAGCAGATAAAATTTTGACAGTGTATTTTCTCGTCAGAGCGGGTTTCGGCATGTCGGAACTGACCATTCCCTTTTAAGTCTAAAAGAGGATAGTGATAATATACATTGTGACCAGGATAAAAACTGGGTTCTTCTATTTTGTTGTGTCACTTGTGGGAGAGTTCTCACGATTATCAAAGAGTGTTCATTACATGAATTTGGTCGTTACAATGATTTAGCGGGTATTACAGTGAATTTTCCAATTAGTCTTAAGAACCTGCTTAATAATTTTTGATTGTTCTTTTTTTTCCGCGTATTTTTTTTTCTTTAAAATTATAAAATTAACCTCTTTGACAGACTTTTACGACCGTTTTTGGATAAAAAGTTTCCTTTTAATTTTTATCTCAGCTTTGTTTAAGTCGGTTAAATTTCGCCAAGTAACACAGTCTTGAGCGACCACTGATATAAAAGAGATCGGAAGATAAATGTTAGATCAAATTAAGCTTCTCCCATGAATTGCGGCTGAGGTAAAGTTGCAATGAAATCCAAACGAGTTGAGCCTGCCATTATCGCCCTCGTTGCTAATGAGAGAGCGCAACCCAACCAGAACGGCTTAGAATACAAGGAGGAAAAGATCTGAAAAGAAGGGAGAGAAGAGAGAAAAAAAAAACCCGCTTCATTAAATTCAGGGTAATTGTCATCAACTTTCTAAGTTGAGGCAAGATCAACTATTGGAAGGACAGTTTTAGTTTTATTTATTCCCATCATAATCTTCCGTGTATGGTTGCAATTCATAGACGTATGGCTGTTTAGAGCAAGATATTACCATCGATATATAATGCAAAACGCACGAATTTCATTTCCTCAGCGAACTCATGTTTAATGAGCAAAGGCCATTATAAAAAAGTTGTAGTGAACGATGATCACATAGGTGTTATTTAAGCACGCATGCCCATAAAATTTGGTAAATGGTAGGACTGTACGAGATCACAGTGTATTCTTTAAATAGCGTTAAAAGACGGTTTTAAAAACAATTTATAAATAAAATTATACAGTGTTTTACACTAAAGCAATGGCTCAAAGTGTCTAGAATACAGGGTCTTCTTTAGAATATTTGACGCTCCTTGGCTAAAAGCCGTGTTTGAGTGTCGTCTTACGACAGTTTTGCTCTCCGTCTTAATAGATTCGATCGCCTTAAAAATCTAGTGCCTCCGGGTTAGAGTCCATTTAGCCCAATGATAAAGGCAGCCCCTGACGTACTGAGATATCTGACATCATTTGATTCCAAGAATAAAGATAATAAAAAAAAAGAAGGTTGAAGGTACACTCTCAACGACATTTCTTAAAGTTAAGGACTAAAGATATTTAAAAATTTGAAGAAAACAAGAAAACCGGAAGCAATTATAGGAGGAGAATGGTTGTCCGACCTAAGATTGTCATATTCTCGAATAATCGAGCCATTTAAACATCTTAACTTTATTATATCTAAGATAGCCGTGCATAGCATATTAAGCCGGGTTAACAAATACGGACGGAAGAACCAAGCTCGGTACCACCACGTAAGAAGCACCCTTCCCTAAAGCACACTATTGAAATGCTGAGGAAAGGTTATACAGTCACATTTTTAACCAAGATTTGCAAATGGAACGACGGCACAAGGCCAATGTTTACAAATTACTGCCACGCCACATCTCAAACCGCAAGACCAACGCGCGAAATTTGTATGAGCGACACCTGGCGGGAGAAAAGTGGAAAAAAGCGGTAACCTTAGGACAAAGAGTGGATCTACTTAAGCAACTGCAACAAGATTTGAGCGATCTTTTAAAGCAGAAAAGGGTCCAAAGGCCGTGGTGAGACAATGTAAGTAAACTTTTCCTGAAAGATTTATGCTTGTCGTCGGGTTAGGTCTAACAGAAAATTAACGCTGCGCTAAGTTTCACCAAAAGCAAATATTAAAGCCGCCTACTATCAGACAAAATTTCTGGAACCAATTTATCAATATCCCACGTCTCTAAGATGCGGGGAAAAAAAATCAGGTTTGGCTTCACAAGGAAGGGGCTATAAGTCACACGACAAAATCGGTGGTTTGCATTCACGATTCAAAACGGTCTTGGGAGATCAACGGCCTTGCACATTATTTGGTCTATGTCTATGGAAAGCCTGCATTGAAGCATGGGACCTCATTCCGCTCTGTGTACCCCAGCGCGCAATGTTGCAATGGAAACTCTGATATCGTGCCAAAGTCAAGATACAAGGCCAACGCTTATTACATAACAGATTATGATGCATGGGGTTCGAATAGCAGTACAAAGCATTCCAATTTCATTCACATAAACGTGAATCATTCTCTATACATTTAAAGAGCTAATTTTTTATACAATATCCGTTCGTTTGAAACTTCCTACCTCCGTCTCATTTCCCTCTTAAGAGTTAAGCGAAGGAAATTTCTTAAATACCAAACTCGAAACTCGAGTCGAATATAAAAAAACGTTTATTTCCAGTTGGAATTCTTTTTATCTTTCCCTCTCTCCATTTTTCGTCCCTTCCGAGCCCTCTTTAACATCATGTAAACGCAGTAAAAACAAACAGTCTCTTAAATCCTTTTAAAGAGTCGGAGCTGTCGCTACTATTCCTCTTTTTCTCTCCTTCCTTCCTTCCCTTTTTCTCTTTTTTTCCCTCTCTCCCCTCCCCTTTCCGTCGAAATCTCCAGCATCCATTCCTAGAGTGAAATGAATTTTTTCGCGCTTTTCTCCATCTCATGCCGTTTGCAATGGTGCTATTAACGAAGGGGCACGTGAGATTTTTCTCTCCTACTAAGCCTTTAGGGTCTCATTTATCAGTATATGTCAGAAACCGCGAGAGGCAGCGGCGGATTTTTCCAACCCTCCGTTCAAGACCACATTAGCCGCTGCGGGGGCGGAGTTGCGTTCACCTCTCGGCGTGGTCAGGAAAAAAAAATACTTCCCACTGCAGAGGAAAAAGCGCTTCCAAACCACTCTTAAGATAATAATAATAATGAAAAAAAATGAGGAGGAAAGCTCGCGCTGGAATGGGTTCGTTATGGTTCAAATTAAAACGAACTTCATATTCCTTTCGGTAACGGAGTGAGTGGGAATCAAGTTTTTTTTTCTACTCTCTGCAATGAAATTATTTAAGTTGATTCGATGAAAAAGAGAAAAACGACTTGCATACCTTTGAAGAGAGTCATAAAGAAATAGGGGAGAAATGAAAACTGGCAAAAAGCTTTCTAAGTGCTAGTCTTCCTAATTTATGATTTTTAAACAAATCTAAGAAAGCTGGAATAAACAATCTTATAAATTGATCAAATGTAATTAGGTGTTTGTAATTTAAAAGATAACCATAATTCTGCCATAATTCTTTACTGGTTTACTTTACATTCTTTGCAACTTCATCAGACACCTTTGCCGATTCTTATATTCTGGAAGGATGTTAGCATTACACTCTTTGCTTCTTTGTCTTATGGTTTTTAAAAGTAATGCCAAATTATTCTTTAGACCATTCTTATTTTAGATGGGCATCTTAGAAAGCTCTTTAAAGTCTGTTTGTGGAACTCGAAACTGCGTTCCTTATAACTGACAATCGAATTATAATTTAAGCAAAACATATATCGGCTGTTTCTGAGTGGTCTGTACAAACCTTCAGGATATGTTACAGGAACCAAAACAAGCAGAGAATATCCTATGAATATATGATATTTTCTGCTTGTTTTTACCCTGGAAAATATCCTTAAAGTTTGTACAGACCATTCAAAATCACCCTGTATATTTAGGCGTTTCAAACCTTTTGTTAATTGTTAATAACCCAGGGGAGGGCGTGGCCTGGTAGGCTTTTACTGAATTGGTTGCCTTAAACTACACTTCATGCAGTTTCATTTCACTTCTAACTTTTTTCCTATTGCTCTTAATACTTAAAGAAGTACTCAGAATTATTTAGGAAGCAGCTGATTTTTGTGACATTATGAAAAGAAATCGTGTGATATCTAACCTAAACTTGAAAAATACAAATCGAGTGACGTAGACAATTGAATCACCCATAAGCATCTGTAAATTAACTTCTGTAAGTATCAAAATGGGATAAAAACGAAGAACCTTACGGAAGCTCGCTTATTTCATTCTGTTCATCGTAATATATCGTTTCTTAAAATCATTTTGCGGTCAGCGACGTGACAACGTTTTCTTATGTGACGAGGAGTTCTTATCAAAGAAACCTGTAAATCATCCGAAACGGTAGTCTGATATTCTAATATCATAGAGACGAGATTACAGATTTATTATCATGCTATTTGCCGCAAATCTTAATGATTCGTTTTTTTGCATGAACGATAACGATAAAACTCAGAGCGCAGCTGGTGACCAATCTACTTCAAAAAGAAGGAATTGAGCATATGGAGTGGAAAACTTCATATTCAAATCCAATTGACCATGACTGTATTCTTCGTGAACTGAAAGGGCGAAAATACGAGTAATGTAACATATGCTGCTTCCTCTAATGTTTCTTAGAAAAAAATTATGTGCAGTATCCTTTAAACTTCCCCACTTTCTCGTCGTCATTCACTTTCATCGTCTTCCACAAATCAGTTAGCTTTCAAAATGGAATCTGTGAGTGATGTGCGTGACAAAGAGCAGTAATTGAGTTTCTTTTGGCGGAAAATGAGACCATCACAAACATTCAGGGAAACTTAAAAAATATGCGGAGATGGGAGTGGATAAAAGCACTGTCAGTCGTTGGGCGAACCGGCTGTCATCATCGGTAGAAGGTCGAGGCAATTTTCTGGTGGTGCCGTGAATGCGTACAGCCTTTGACATTAAGAAGCGTAAGGCTATAGGTTTGCAATGAGAGTATGTGGTAAAATAGAGAAAATTTAATGGAGTAAACTTCTTCGATGCCTTCACAGTTCCATAGCAGATGGGGGCGGAGAGATAAGGTGTTTAGCGGCCTTATCCATACTAACGAATTTTTACGCTATAGAAATCGTGCCAAAGCTAACGGAAGAAAATACACAGTAGGGGCCAATTAACTATATTCCAAATTCCAATTTTTTCTTTCATAGTAGATTGTTGCATAGTATATCGCATCATATGTTTTGAAAGTTTGCATTTCATGAAAATCGCTAATGTGCTTTTTCTTACCCATGTTACTGAATATTCCACGCTTTCTTACATAATATTTTACATTTAATATCGTCAGTCGCACGTGCTTCTCCTTACAATGTATCTCTTGCTTTCCTGCTAATTTTCAGTGTATATTCGTCGAATATTTTTTCTATCGACTTACTAGGAACTACAAAAGAAGTTACAATTTATCAAAAAACATTCGAGTTCATTTTTTGTGGACTTTTTTTCGTCTTTTAAATGAGAGTTAAGTCCTGGCCTAACCTGACTTAAACAAGTTATTACACCGAGAATTTTTAAAAATTTTTAAATAAAATCAAATAAATTCTCATATTTAACAGGTTACAGGTAGTTTATCATGATTAGTAGGTTCCACATTATTAAATGACCAGACATTATATGTACTCGTAGTGAACTATGATCGTGACAAAGATGGTTTTAACATCAAAACAGTATGTAATTTTATTGTATGATGTTTGGGATTGGTTTACTGACATTGGCATTAATTTCAAAGCAACTTCACAATAACATGGACATTTCGGTATAATTACTGTCACATGTTTAGACTTTAACCGGACAGATAACAAAGCAATAGTCATTTATATAACTTTAATTGCAACGTTACGGTAGCTTTCGTGAATTCATTGTACATAACTGTCACCTGCTTTACCATATTAAAATTTTATCTCTGTTAAGATCGGTTTCATTAAAATTTAATTTAAAGGTATTTCAGTATTCATTAAAACAGAAGAATGCTGTCGATTTTGTTTGTTTTTCTTTTTACTGCTTGTAAGCGAAAAGCGAAAATTTTCTATAAACTCGAACATTTCAACATTTTGCAATAGTTTATTTTAAAAGAATCGATCCCTGAATTTATTCGTTTTTCACACTGCTGTTTGTTTACTTTCCACAACTGGTCGTAGAAATAAATTGAGTGCTTTTCTTTATGTCTTTTTTTTCAGCTTTCAGATGATTTATTTTCCCTTTGGCAATTTCAAAATCGTGTTAACAATCAAAGTTTAACAAAGCATTGCATCCAACCATTTTTCGCAATTTCTCCACGAATACGTTCTTAACAAGATCTTAATGATTGAAAAAGAAAGCTTGTTAAAACAAGAGCCTAATTAAAATTAGATTATTATTTTTTTTTATTTAAGTCAATTTTTTGAATTAGTTATTTAACAATCAAGTAAATTTTAAATTATCTTGTCAAGATTGTACATTTAACAAATTGCTAAACACTATTTTTAATTAAGACTTTATGTAAATTTGTAATTGAGTTCACATGCAATTTAAACTGTCTTCTAGCTTTATTAATTTTTGTTTTAATCTGAAATCTTGGGGAAAAAATTATAAAATCTTCCTAGTTTAATAAATGATTAACTGATAAGGAAGAAAAACGAAAATACTACCCTAATAATCCGAATATTCTTTAAGGTTACAATTTAAAAATGAGTTTTAGAAAAATTGTCACATTCGAAAAATTGAACTATATGAGTATATACAGGGTGCGGCAGCGTTCATAGCGTAATATTAATAGCACACCAGTAGGAAATAAATGCTTTTTATTTATTGTTCTTTATGTCAAATAGTAGTTGCAAGTATGCCATTTGTTAATTTGTAAGTCAATATTTGATTGGGTTAATTAATGTTTGAATATGAGTCCTGTCAAATGATGTCCCCGCTGCACAAAACATTCATCTACGTGGCGTTGGAATAATGATTATTGGAATAAATGTTGAATGTGGATATCGACCAATTGTGGTTTCAACAAGACGGAACGATCTCGCATACAGCCAGAATTTGCATAGCTTTCTTGCGACAAACCTTTCCGGGGAGAGTAATTTCTCGTTATGGTGACATCTCCTGGCCGCCTCGATCACCTGATCTTTCATGTGCAGACTTTTTCCTTTGAAGCAAGAAGTTTTCCGAACACGTTGTGCCACCATTCCTGAGTTGAAGGATCGCATCAGAACTGCCCTGGGCAATGTCCCACGGAATACGTTACGCCGAGTTATGGAAAGCTTCCAACGCCGTCTAGATGAATGTGTTGTGCAGAGGGGGCATCATTTGACAGGAGTCATATTCAAAAAGTAATCCACGCAATGGTCAATGACTTACACATTTGTAAATGGCATACCTTTAAATATTAACTAACATAGGAGATAATAAATAAATTACATTTACATACTAAAGGTGTGCTTTTTATATCCTACTATGAACGCTGCCTCACCCTACATAAAAAATTATGAACGATGACTCTTCACTATGATAATGAATGATCGTATCATTTTCGGAATACTCGTAAATTATAATTTTTGTCCATATTAATGCCATTTTACCTTATAGAAATTATTCCAATGATAACGGAGGAAAACACAGTATTCCTGTACGATGAAACTTTGGCTTGGCTGGTTTGTTTGGTATTAACGTCCTTTTCAACTGCTATGATCATTTCAGGACGGCGTTATAGGGGCCGCAAATTTTGCCTCGCAAGGGTTCTTTAACGTGGAACCGGCAAACGACTAACGGGACCAATGGCTTTACTTCCCTTCCGAAGGAAGTGCGTGATCTCAGGATTTTCCCCCTGAAAACATCCTCATCGTCCTCGGCCGGGGTCGAACCCGCGTCCTCGGGCATCAGAGGCGATCACGCACGATGAACCTTTAATATGATGAGAAGCCTTTGTTCATGGTTTATAAAGTGCATCGATAGAAATCTGCGATATGCATGCCACATCGGACATTCTCTGAATCAAGAAAGGTATAAACCAGTTGAGATAGAGTGGTCCTGCATTGCCAGAACGATGTTAATTAAAAGCAGCATTACAGTATTCGCGAAATCGGTCGTTCCGTCGCCAGTTTTTTTGATTTTGACTTCAGATTCGGATAGAGAATCAAAAATTAAGAAAAAATTATAATAGGCACACATGTCTATCTAATCGTGAACATAACCTATATATCCAGCTCGAAGGACCAAAATGATTAACTTTAACCGCCATTTTGGCCACGTTCCTGAATAGATAGGACATGTGTGCCTATTATAACTTTTATTTACTTTTTTGATGCTTTATCCGAATCCGAGGTCAAAATCAAAAATATTCGAAATAACTGATTCGACAATACCAAAACGTATCTCCATCTAGCTTTATTACGCTCGCTAAACTAAAAGAACTGTACCGTGCATTTTACAGATTCCAAGTATCCAGCTCGGTTGTTGTCTGTTGGTTTCTATCCAGATCTGTAATATAAATAAGATCTATTCGAACATTCAGATTTGTTCCTCCACATAACAGTAAATTTACAAGCAGAATTCCTTCCCTACAATATCCTCATCCCCGACGTTAAATAATTATACAGGGTATCCAAAAAGTCTGGTAACATGGCAGATATCTCAAAGCTGCCAGGTAGGCGAAATCTGATGTGTGGTTTTTAGATATTAGAGGGGTGAGGAATTCATTGCCGCACTCAAATTTGACCTTGACCCCCAGATTTAAAGTCATCCATTTCCTAACTCGAAAAGTATTAAAGATAGAGAGAAATTTCCAATTGCTACCCTGTAGAGTAACACCACATTTGTCTAAAAACAATTTTTAATCACACCCTTCCCCTTGAAAGATTTTGAGAAAATGGGCGAGAAAGAATTACTCAAGAGTGTGCTTCCCCTTCCCCTCCCCAAGGGTCTGCTTCACTGCAATTCAAATATGTTAGAAACCTCAGCCAACCTGGACAGCTCAACCTGACCTTGAGTGACTCTTTCTCGCCCATTTACTCAAAATCTTTCAAGGGGAAGGGTGTGATTAAAAATTGTTTTTAGACTAATGTGGTGTTGCTCTACAGGGTAGCAATTGGAAATTTTTCTCTATCTTTAAGTTTTCGAGTTAGCGAATGGATGACCTTAAATTTAGGGGTCATGATCAAATTTGTGTGCGGCCATGAATTCCTCACCCCCTTATTACCTATAAACCACCTCGCCTACTTGGCAGCTTTGAGATATCTGCCATGTTACCAGACTTTTTGGACACCCTGTATACTGTCGTTTTTCTAATTGTGTGAACTATAAATTATATGTTAATAGTCTTCTACGCTCGTATTTATTTGATTTGCAGTCCCACTTGCAAAAATATCCCACTTATGGGATGCAGATCTTCAAATAAATAAATAAATAAATAAATAAATAAATAAATAAATAAGAATATTAAGGACCTTATGGGTTTTCAATATCATAGCAGTATTTCAGGGAAAATCCAAGCGTGGATCAGCGGGCCAAAGTCGGATTGACGCCTATCTGAATCCTGTCGACCATCGTTGGGATGAACTTGATCGTCGAGTACGTGAACGTCAAGACCGCCCACAGGATAAGGCCGGAAAATGATTGTGTTAGAGACTGAATAGAGAAGCATATCAGCTGATAAAAAATCCATTGGAGATTGAACCGCGAAGATGAACACTGTTATAAAAACCAACGGTTTTCGCACAAGATTTTGAATTATATAATAAAAGATCTTTTTTTTTCAGCGTATTCTCAGTTTTAGCTAGTGAAAATGACATAATGTAACTGCAGTAGCAATAATTTTTAGGTATACGGATTTACCTAATTCTTAGATATGTAAATTAGACCGCATTTTAAAAGTAAAGGTATTTCCATAATAACGTTATCTAAAGTAATTTACATAAATGGATTTTGAATAAGAAAATTAAATAAAAAAATCTTTCACCATTTTTAAAGATTCATCTGATGATTTCCGAATCTGTAAGGTTTCTGAGATGACTATGGATGAGCATGCAAATGGCGCATAACCAGTCCCCCACATTCATTTTATCGTAAATGTGGAAATTTGAATTTCGGTCGACATCGCTTTGCCTTTCTGGAGAGTCTACTGAACGTTCTCATATTTCTTTTAAGTCAAACATCAGATAAAGTGCCTTTAGAGAGATAAAAAACGAAAAGTAGATGCGAGAAAACCCCCGGGACATTACACCTTCATTTCAAATATTTTTAAAGATGGTGTTACTTTATGGCTAAGCGATTGTGGAATTTCTTGTTGATGATATTATGCTATTATGTTCATTCATATTGTACATACTAAAGTAATTTAGAATTTAGTTTTCTTTATATCATCTTATCAAATAATATTTTCAAAACAATGACCGTTCTTGCGAGTCGCATACAGCATACCGAACAGCAAAAGAAATCGAAATTTACAGTGTCAAAGAATTCCGCTACAATTCCACTGCGACATGCGACGTTATCTCCAGAACAATCTGCGTGGGCGACAGACAGGATATGGTGCCAATGAGTTGACGATCTTGGACTGGCCCCTAAAGATTACAGGGTTCGAAGTTAATAGACTTTTTTCCGTAAGATCCGCCAATGATATATTTAGAACACGTGCCATCTTTTAAGCCTTTGAGGCATTTACGAGAAGAAGGAGCCCACGTTGTAATATCCACGTGACAAATACAAAAGAAAAAGAGCTCTTCTTTCACGGAGAGGGGGATCTGAGGCACGTGCCTCTCTACCGCCCCTCCTTTCACCAGCCTCCTTAATCCGTCTATGCTTAGAACGAAGGATAACGTCTGGTGAAAGATCTGATTAAAGTAAAGGAAGCAATAAAATGTAGCGTTGATAAAAGTGTCGCTGAAATCATTTAACATGATAAAATTTTCAAAGACCCTTTACACATTTTGTTAACATACACGTGTTTATTTAAAAACATTGCAATGCACTTCAAAGCGAGTTCTCTTCGTGCAGTTCAGTTCCGCATTCATTATTCACAGCGAAAGAGGAAACACTGACAAATACTTAATAAAATATTGCGCCGGTAAATACATACTACACGGTTATCTCTTTCTACATCGAGACGAATAATCACTTGTGTGTTGAATTGAAAATGAGGAAACTCTAAAAGGCATCGTATCTCCACAAGTCTTTCACTCTGTTTTCTTTAAGTGTTATCTTCACTTCAGTAGGAAAATCAGTCCTTCAATAGGAAAATAAGAGAAATTATTATTACTGTTGCATTTAAAATTTAAAAGTGGAAACTCAATCGATTAGCTGTCGGTGTTAATTTTCCTTCACAGATGTTCGTGATTTCACCTCATCACAAAATATTGAATAAAAGTTTTAGATTTGTAGCTGTAGAATATAATTTTAATTTGTTTATAAGAACAGATGCAATAACAATGTAAACTACATTGACTTAATCAATTTAATATGAACGCCTCATCTCGAAGATGACACAGGCTCGTTCCCTGTAAATGTACAGATCACATGGGTAGCAAATGAAATATATTCATGGTGGAATGAGGTTCTAAGTTTAATGATAACATAGCAGAAAAGCGACCTGGATGATCAATATCTAAACAGGGAACCATGCTTAAAATTACAAAATGGTCGAAAAAATTATACCGGTGCATAGGGTCAATGGAAGCTTTCCAAAATAGAATGGTAACAGCCAACAAGAAGCTACATTGGTGCAGAGTGGAACATCTTAGAACAGCATTGCCATGGTATAGTAGCAGACTGCATTTCGAATATCATAGCTTTCCATCCATCCATCCATCCATCCATCTCTCTCTCTCTCTCTCTCTCTCTCTCTCTCTCTCTCTCTCTCTATTATCTAGCTATCTCCTTGCGAAAAGCAGCCTCTACGTTTGCCAAAGAACACAGTCATTAGACTCCTGATAATTAGAAACGTAATGCATGATCAGATAAATCATGTTTCTATTACATAAAATAGTTGCGATGGTCGGAATTTGGGAAAAACAGCATAACACCCTTCGTTTGGCAGTATTACGGTGAGGGGAACTTTTTATAACATGAATTAAGTCCCCTTCGATTGTAGACTTTAACAGGACAATGGAACTTGCCATAAGGTTCACAGAATTCAGGATCTTTCATGTCATTTAATTCACACTACTACAGTCGCCTACACAATCACCCATCTCCTATTTATCGGAAGAGTTATTGGAGGCTGTACAATATCCCGAATTGATTATAATTAAGTGATACACTTGCTTCGGCATGAAGTCGACTTTTATTAAAATGTTTCCCGAGTCAATTTCATGATTTAAACAAACATTACTGAGTCAATGTCATGTTTTAATTAAAGTATATTGGATAAAAAGAAGATCTGCACGTTATTAGAATGATATTCATATCAAATCGATAAACCAGTGTGTGTTCTCCATCATAAACTCCTATTTTTAAATCCCTCACCTTGGATTATAAATAGTTGTTGTCATTTTTTTGTCAGTTTGTAGTCTTTTAAGCCCGTGAAGATGGTGAAACACCGAAAACGCGTTGGCCTATGAATAAAATTCTATCGTATTGCTTTACCAAGGCCCTTTTATTTAAATTTTTTCTGATTCATTCAGCAATACTAGACAGATGGAAATCGTGAATCTTTTTTAAGGCTTAACTTAAGAATCAAGACTATTAAGACAAATGGAGGTATCGAAGGAGATGGTTAGGTGTTGTTTGCTTTATGACTTCAAGGTGGGCTTGTCAGCAGCAGCATCAAGTCGCCGATTGTGTCTTGTGTTTGGGGATGATGCTGTGAATGAACGCACCCAAGGTACTGGTTCCAGAAATTCAGATCGGAAGAATTTGCCATTTCTAATGAACCCCGTAGTCTAATATGTCTGGCGGACCAGCGCCAAATGGTTCACTACGAGCTGCTATCAACTGGCCAAACCATCACTGGGGACCTGTACTCCCAGCAGTTAGAACGTGTGCAACAGGCATTGCAGCAGAAGGAGCCAGCATTGGTGAATCGCAAAGGGGTACTCTTCTTTCATGACAATGCCTGGCCACATGTGGCGCAGGTAGCCAGAGAAACCATACAGCGGCTTGGCTGGAAACTTTGTGTCATCCACCTTACTCACTAGATCTTGCTCCAACGGATTATCACCTTTTCCATTTTCTGGACAACCATCTTCGTGGAAAATCCTACACCAATGATACAGATCTGCGAAAGGCACTCACGGACTACTTTGAGTCTAAGAACGGCAAGTTTTACAGCCAAGGGATTGATGAACTGGAAACACGTTGGCAGAAGGTGCTAGATGCCAGTGGGAATTACTTTGGGGACTACCGATACGCTACTTTTTTGTGTTCATCATTTTGTTTTCCGAAATTAAAAACTGCAAGAACTTTTGTGGTTACCTGGTATTTTGCCATTTTCAAAGTCAAGCGATTACAATAGTCGACACGATTGTCAGTCATTATATTAAACTTTAAGTGCTGCAAGAAAGAGCCAACGATTTAACGTATATACTCTTGTAAAAGATGAGAAATTTATTCCCAAAAATTGGCTCAAAAATCGAATTTGTCTTATCCACGAGGCAATGAAAATTTAAAGAACAAAATGGCTGCCATAGAGTATAACCAGTGGAGAAAACGTCTAGGGCCATTTTCATGCATTTGTCAGGGAAATGAGACTAGGCCATTCACATTTTTATGTTGTTTATGTATAAATTCACGGTAATTTTGTCAATAATTTTTTTTAAATTTAGACATTAGTCTAGAAGTGAATTTAGTCTTCGGCTTATACATGGGGCAACCAATTTTTGCCATTTTGGCCTCAAAAAAGGGGTCGTCTTATACATGCATTCGTATAATACATGAGTATATACGGTAATTTCCGAGTGTGCAATACAAGATCCGTATTCCAATGATAACTTATAATTTATACAAATCTTGGGTACAATATTTCACTATATAAGTTAGAATGCTTCATCAATAAATTCCCACAGTGTGAATATACATAAAATAGGTTAAAAAATTTGCAATTGAATAAGAACTATTCGTTCATATATCCAAAAAGAAACCAATTCATTCGTTAACTCTTAAAAAAGGTCAATCAATTAAACTTCATAATAGTTTTACAATAGCGTTACAGTATTATTATAAAATGAAATAAATTCGAAAAAAAATATCTGAAAATCATTTCATTTTTGCATACGAGCTACATCTGTCATAAACTGAATTAAGACAGTTTTCTTTTATAAATTTAACAAATTAGCAAACATAATTCTCCTACATTAAATAAAAATTTGAACAAACTGGGTTTTATTTAACCTCCTGAGATTTTATTTTTTGTTTTACTTTCATTCTGTTTTTTTTTACTCTCATTCTCTTTGCCGTCTTTGAATTTCCCCTATGTTTGCACCTCTTCCCCAAAAAACAACACCAATACTAATCCTTTCTGGTGTCTGTCGACTTGCCAATATATAGATCCAGACCCTGAAAAGCGCTAAGCTAATTGTCCATTTATATTTGTTGTCTTATTTGCTAGTCTGAGAATGATCTGTTTTCCAATGGGCCGGAATTTCCTGACGAATGATGTCATAGGTGTTCTTCTCCTCAGAAACAGTTGGCTGGCTTCCAACCATTGGAAAATATATTGGATTAACCCCCTCCCAACGCCCCCTCTCATCTTTCTTTCCTTCGCTTTCTCCATTTTTTTCCCTCCAACCCTTTTTTTTTTTTTTTTGAATTTGACAAATTTACAAAAAAAATTTCGTTAAATTTAAATCGAATGGACCAAACCTAAAACCACAGGCGAGCGGGGAAGACAGATGAGAAAGAGGGAGGAAAAGAGAGGAAAAAGTGCGAAGGAGGAGAACGGGAATGGAACTGGGAAAACTGCTTGAGCAACCACTGCATTTAATGACATTATAGGTGACATTTAATCGACCCTTCCAAAGACCTTTCTCGTACTAATAGTCATTAGTCTTAAGAAAAACTGTTCTCGAAAAATTCTTTAAACTTGAAGCGTTAAAAGTTAATTCTTCCCCCTTGATAACCGCGACTTAAAGTAGGTGGCTTCCTTCTTTTCTACTTAATTCTTCAATTATTTCACTTAAAACGGGTGAAGTAATTGGTTTTTTAACGATTTCATATAAAATGAAACGTCATCTATTTTTTTTTCTTATCTTCATATTAAATAAATGTATGCCCATTTTTTTTTAATAAAAAAGGAGGGTTTAATTAAATTATTTATAGAATAAACGAATGCAGGGTTATATTAGTATAACAAGAACTTTCAGCAAAAATATACATCGATGTAGCTTGTTAAATGGCTTTTTTCTCCGTTAACAAATTCCTAAATCTAAAGGCAAATCTACGTGAAATTCAGGAACATAACACCAATTACTTCTTTAATTATAACGCCTCGAACAGATTCATTGCCTCTAAATTTAGCATTTTTTTTTTTTAATTTGAAGTAATTTAAGTAAGAACAAACTAAATTTTGTTGTTATTTTTCAACAGCGGCATACAATAAATTAAAAAATTTTATGTTTTTACATCAGATATGAATTGCTCACCCATTGCTTACTTGTAAGTTATTATTGATCAGCTTTAATTCGAAAAGGTTTATAAATTAAGTCGGAAAAAAAATTAAACACGCCTTCCAATTAATATCATTGAAAGAAATAATTACACGACTTAATTACATTTCAGCTTAAAAAAGCATTGAAAAATTAACTTAGAGTGAATTAAGTGGAAAAAAAGAACGCTAAAATAATTACAAAACAACATTGGAAAGTAATTTTTCATTCTAGAAATACGTATACATTTTCCTTTCGATTTAGTTTTTAGAATTGCATTACGTTTTAAAATTGAACATAAATTAAAACAAGTAAATTTAACATTAGAATATCTTATAAAGTCCGAAATAAAAAAATATGCTGCTCTTTAGTCTATAATACTATATTCAGTTGCATTAGTTGCTGAAGGCTTATTAAACTTTAAATTTAACCCATCAGCAAGAAAAAAAATTCTAATCGATCGAATAAAATTGCAATTACACTGTACTCCAAGTTTTACAAAGAGGCTTTCAATATTGTTCCTCTACGGAGTTCGGAGTTAAGGAGAAATGCGCGTCGCAAAGCAACATATTAAAATATGGCGTATGTTACTGGAACCCTTGGACACGAATGCACAGCGCCGAGTTCGATTCCTCGTGACGGAATAAGACCGTCCCGAGGCAACCGAGTGCCCATTCACCGTGAAGGGCAACGAGAACGGTCTGTCTAGAATCGTTAGGATTCTAAAAACTAGGTTACAAAGGCTTACCCGATTCCCTGAGGATTTTCGAACATTTCCTATAATAAAGTAGTCTAAACTTTATTGACTAAACACTTAAAACTAACTACATATGTATACGACTGACTCGAACGAGTTTACAAAGTTGCATAATAAATTTAGCCTACAGCTTTTTCTGGGTTTTATGGAGTTTCGCAGACTGCGTCTAATCTTTTTTTGTCTGGCTGTGAATTATTTATATATTTTGACGATGACATTTATTCCGAAGCCAATTCCAAGTCATGCCATTGTCTGACTAATTTGGATCGCAACATTTTAAGGCATACGTCAGATTCTTCTAGATAACGAGCATAAATTGGCTCTAATCTCATGTTTTTATCGAACATTTTGTTTTGCATTTCGCGAAACTGTTCTTTATGGAGCCATATCTGATTAAAAAGCTGAATCATTCTTGCTTTTTTTTTCCACTTTTACCAATTTGATTCTTAAAGCACGAATTCAGGGGAACACATTCCTTACCATTTCCGGAAATCTCTGACAGTAAGCAGGGTTTTTGTAGGAAATTAAAATTGTCAGGCGTCTTTTGTCCTTTTATTGTTCCTATAGAAAACATTTTTTTTTCATTTTAATAAGCAAAAAATGTCGTCCCTTCAAAAGTGCCGCCCGAGACAAGAAGCTACGCTATTGCCTATAGACAAAAATAAATCTATCAATCATAACAAGTAACGAATAAAACCTAAATATGGAGCAATTCAACACCATAGTCGAAACGCTTCATTACATCCAATTTTATGCTAAGCGTAGCACTTTCACGATCTCTCTTAAGCTTTGCTTTTATACCTTAGGAGAAATCCTGCTAACAGATGCTCAGAGATAGTTTAAAGACAGTTTGATGCTGAGATGCTCTGTATATTTTCCGGTAATGAAGGTCCTCCCTGCTGAAAACAAATGCTGAAAGCGATTTTTGTTTATTGTCATTTCGGATTAATTTTGATTAGCGAAAACCATTACTGAAAGTGGATCTTCCGTAAAACTGAAGTGGCATCAAGTGAACAAGGGGATCAAAACAAGCAGAAAATGTCATATGAACATAGAATCGAAAACGCTTTTTTCTAGAGTCATAACGGTTTTGAAGGTGTCCTGCAATAGAAGAAGAGTTACGAACAATTCAAAGAACGGGAGGCCATTTTTTGTCTTTGCTATAGCATTTGCCTTGTTATACGGGGGCGTTCAAATCTGACCTGGACTTCAGTTTTTGTAAATTTCATTGTTGTAAAAATCACAAAACTACCCAATCCATGCTGCTGCACGGATATGACAGGAAAGGTGACAACTTACTAAAGCGTGTTGTGACTACCGACGAGACATGGATTCGTCACCATACTCCTGAAAGCAAGCGTGCGAGGATGGAGTGGCGACACACTGATTCACCACGACCCAAGAAATTCAAGATGACACCGTCGGCAAAGAAAGTGATGGTGACTGTATTCTGTGACATTAAGGGTATCATTCATGTCGATTTTCTGGAAGAACGTCGAACCATAAATGCACCCTACTACTGTGATGTTTTGAGGACGTCCCCGTCACTAAGGAAAAAGCGACCAGGACTCCTTACCAGTGGTGTTTGTTTCCTGAAAGACAATGTCAGACCGCACACAGCAAAACTACCTATGGACACACTGACGGAACTCAAATGGGACATCTTACCACATCCTCTATACCAGCCCGGATCTCTCCCCTTGCGACTATCACTTTTTTGGACCATTGAAAGAGTTCTTGGGAGGGCAGAGGTTCGGCTCCAATGAGGAAGTGAAAAAGGCTGTCCTGACGTGGTTTCGACTTCAGCCTGAAGATTTCTACAGAACCGATATTCAGATGCTCCCAGAACGCTGGAAAAAATCTGTAGCGATGCAAGGAGAGTTCTTTGAGAAATAACTGGTGTGTGTGTTTTTTGTAGTTTCCTGATTTTATAAAAAAAATAAAGTCTAGGTCAAATGTCTGAACGCCCCTCGTACCTTCGTTATAGCAACTGCCTTTGACAACAAGTGTATTGTTGATCTTGCTTAGAGGAATCTTCATACCGAATTTCACTCCTTTATATGCATAAATACACGTAGATCTTTTGTTCCCCTCTAATTTCCGCCCCCGAAACTCCGACCCCAGTGGTCCAATCAAAACCAAACTAAATAGTGAAGGTGCACATGCCCATAGTAAGTTACATAGTCAACCTTCTACCTCAAAAAATGCGGAAATTATGAAGGGGACGGACGGATATTGTGAAAACAATAAGTAGCTCCATTCTTCCGCTACTTAATAAATCACACAGTTTTCAACTCCCATATACTTTAACGTTAATTTCGTCTGCTGCAGGACACCTGCGAAATGTTATAAGTCTAGAAAGAAGCGTTTTCGACCCCATGTTCATATAACATTTTCTGCTTGTTTTGGTCCCTGGAACATATCCTGAAAGTTTGGACAGACATTCAGAAGCAACAACAAAATTTTGTCATCATTAAATGTAAAATAACGCATTTCGGTATTTTGTCGTCATTAGATATAGCAATACTTTTGGAAGTTCAAAATATGGGGTCGTTCTTATTATTTCGATATACAATATCCGAACCAATGCGTAGAGTTGTTTTTTAGTCATTTTTTTTTTCAAATTATCAAAAAAAATTAACTATTATTATGTCATGCTTAAAAATATTGGCGATTGTGATTTTTGTTTGTAATTTGTAATATAAAATATAGTATATATTTATTAATCCTGAAATAGAGAATTTTTCTGTTTGTAGAGAGTATATTTAAATTCGCTTTAAAAGTACGAGTAACTCAAAAATTCATTCCCATTAAAAGATTTCACACATAATATCAATCCACGCTTGAATTTTCATTCGATTCGAAGCGAAGAAATATATTTACTTAAATCTAGTTATGTTTGAAGCTCCAATATTTAAAAACATAATATTTTTAATTCAAAATTCAATATTAGATTACTTCGACGTTCATTGCTCTTTTCGAAAGAAAAAAAAAGCTTTCCTTTAGATTAATCAGTAGCGCTACCGAAAATTTTTACTCAGCACTTCTGGACTTCATACATATAATAAAAAGAGTGAGCGATTCGACGCCCGCATACGGAAGAATATAAAATTTTTCTTCTCTGACATCTGGATTTCTCTAAGAGATCTTTTCTCATAAAAGATGACTATGACTAATATTGAAACTTATTCTAACCCCTTTTTAATGTTATTAAGCCTTGCATGTGTTAAGTTAACACTCTTAAGATACCAAAATTGAAAAACTTACCTAAATCCAATATCAAGATTCTTAAATATACATTATACAGTAGAACCTCTTTAATTCGAAAACCTCTGTAAATCGAATTTTTTTTGTTCCCTTGGAAAAAAAATCCATTATTCGAAACCTCTCTAATTCAAAACCTTTTTAATTCGAATTCCCTTGAGATTCGAATTAAAGAGGTTCGACTGTATAAGAATTTAATCTTAGTAGAACACATAGGCGTTAGCTGAATAGACGATTTTTTCCTGTTACACGGCATCTGATATAACAATATTTAAACAAATAACGCTTTTAACACTTTAGGTTTTATTAAAAAAACCCAACAAAACTCATTCTATTCTGTGCTCACTGTTTTTGCTTAAATCAAATAAACATCTGCTCAACCCGCAGAATAACAAATTTGCCCCGCCCCTTTCAGGTTCTATGAATTATGCCATTATAATAATTAAATAAAATATTTACTAAAACATGTACGAGTCCGACATGAATATGCAGAAGTAGAATAAAAAACAGAAGTAGAGTATAAAACTGTTTTTAATGAGTTCCTTTAATTCTTTTAAAGAATGCTAATAAAATTAAATACGAATTTTTCGTATGCACTTTACCTGAATAAGATATCCACTATTCTCCTCGTCAACTGAAGAATTTTTGAAGCTTTCTCTCCATGGGTTGTCGAATCCATTCACGAATTCCGAGCGGTAAACGAATTTGGACGCATCCATCCTCAACGCGCTCTCAAAGAGCTTCAATACTGGTCGCTGGATTGGAATAAACAATTTACTTTAAAATGGACCCCCAAAGAGAAATAACTTTTTGGAGAGTGCATTTAATAGGATTTAAAGGTAAACTCTATAGAAAACTTCGAATCTAATTTTTTTGCAGAATAATATTGATGAAGGGAAATAGAGTATATGGCAATCGAAATTTTTAGATTTAGTCTCATAATTTATTAGAAAAACGCCTCGAAGAGTCAAATTAAGCGCTTTTGTCCGATTTTCTCTTGTTCTCCGTTTTCTTTGAGAAAATAACCAGATAATGACATCGGTTCGGCCGCGAAAACCTGCCGAATTCTCATCTCCGACAGAGCACTTTCTTGCAACGTAATTAATTTAGAATAATACACTACAACTCGTTCTCGCAGCCGTAACTAATTATAATAGTTCACATACTCCTAATTAAAAATATAAAATTAATTATATATTTGAGGTCATGCTGATATTTTTTTTCTCTTGATATGCACGAGAATTGATTGATAACTAAAGCCTCCAATCAATAAAAGAATCACTCAAAAGTAGTATTAAAATGCAAGAAACTTTTGTTTTTAGATATCACAACCATAATTTTCAACATAGTCACAACAACACTTTTTCAAACGCGCTATCCTCTGCATTTGAATTTATCCATCCATAGGAATTTCTGTGGTTTACATTTGATCCATTGAAATGTCAACCCAATGTGATGTCGAACAGGTGGAACAGCTTCAAAGTATACAGAGCGAGTCGAAAAAGTTTTAACACTTTTAAACATCTTTTGCGGATAAAGAACTTATGATAGAAGAGACTGTGCAAGCCATAATAGAAAGAAGAATTCAAAATTTTATCTCTCGGTCCTTCTAGACATATTCTGAACGGCTGGCCATTTACACCGCTTCGTGGACTTTATTTTCCCCACAGGTAAGGGTTAATGGAATGCAAGTTGTGGAGAATTGGTTTGAGGAGAATTCAAGAGAATTCCAACGAATGGTGCGGCCAGCTCGCTCCCAGACATTAACTCCATTGAATATTAAGGAGAAAGCACGCCAGTTCCCTGCCGTCCAAGATCCATCACCTACCAATATTAATAATCTGTAAGTGGCAAAAATCGGGCCAGAGGGCATCCAAGACAATACTGAAAAACTACCCATGATTTTGATTTTGTTCCAGAAAGAATTATGTTGCAAGCCATAGATAGTAACAATAAGTACTTTTCAAACGCATGCAAAATTTGGGTATTCGCTTTAAACGAATATTATATTTGGGTAATATCCACAAGTCTTTTCGTACATCATAATCCCTGTCGAAAGAGCCACAGGTGATCTGCTGACTAAAATAATGACATTCTAAACGAAATGTGCTGTTTCTCTCATTCATGAACGATCGTTAGCAACCTCGCCTGAATCCAAATTCGTCTTTCATTACAGCTCGTGCCATTCTCATTCCCAGACGGCTCTCCTCTAGCGCTAGTCATTCGACCTAACTGAGTGGCTTGCGGTCAAGGGGTAATCAACCCAATGGGTCATGGGAATACAGCTCCTGACTATGGTGCGGATCGAAAAGTGAAGTTTTTTGCCATAGGCAGAGTTCGTCAAATGCCCATTACAACTATCGCTGATCCGCATCCGCTTGATAACGAAAAGATCGATGACCACTGATTTGAATTTAATACCATCGATAGCAGGTACCTTCCAGCATCAACGAACTTACCATGTTAGCATCTACGTATTCATCATCAAGTGAAGACGACCATCTGATTGCATACAACCGACAAATACAGAGTGTAAATGGACGACGTTTCACAAATTTAAGGATATGTAGAGGATGAAACTTTGAGCAAAGAAGCCTAGTCGCGTTTTTCGATCTGTGGCTCCGTTAAAAAGTTATAGCGCTTTAAAGTTCGGTATCGGTAAGGAATATCGGTATCGGCCAGGGTGATTCTACAAGGTCGTGCCCAAATGAAAAGGCAGGTAGAGGGTGAAATTCTGAGCAAAAAAGTCTAGTCGCGTTTTTCGATCTGAGGCTCCGTTAAAAAGTTATAGCGCTAAGTTAAAAATTGCTCAGCGTGTGTACTAAGATAGATTTCCGGAAGTGACGTCACGAAAATTTAAAGCGCTATAAGTTTTTAACGGAGCCGCAGATCCTAAAACGCGACTAGACTTTTTTGCTCATAGTTTCATTCTCTACATATCCGTAAATTTGTGAAACCTCGTCCATTTACACCCTGTATACTAATTGCTGATAGGGAAGAAAAGTCGACGAAACATCTAACCTTCTTCAATATTTGGTTTGTGTTAAGTTCGACTTCGAGTCATTAATGCCCTTTCTCATAATTTTTCTTTGAATGAAATATATGCTCATGACTATTGACGTAAGAGGGGATGGGTTCAACCCACTCCCTTAACATCAGCCTCTTCTATGTATAGCAATATAACTTATGATTCTGAACCCTCGACTCCTATCACATGGAATAATTACATCTACGTCCGTGCTTATGGCTGGTGACCTAGTAGGCCTACTTCTACTCTAAGGTCTTTCTGCAATAGACGTTCTTTCACGAACTGAGATGTACTACACCGAAATTTTACAACCGCCTTACTATTTCATCGCATCAACAGAGACTGATTTTCCGACTGGTGGGCGGACTGATGGCTTGGGCGGCCGCCCGGAGAACACAATCCATTTCAGTTTGTTTCACAATGTCCGTCCGTCCCTCTGTACCCTTCATATTTTCTACATTTTTTCACGTAGAAAGTTGAAACTTAGAACAAAGTTTCCATAGCATGTCCTACTTCACTATTTAGTTTGGTTTTGATTGGTAAACTGGGGTTTGAGTTACGGGGATAGAACTAGAGGGGACAAAAGATCTACGAGGTATTTCGGTAAGTAAAGGCGTGAAATTTGGTATCCAGATTCCTCTGGGAAAGATCTACATTACTGTGAAGTTTGGGCCAAATTGTTCCAGTGGGGCTGGAGTTATGCGAGGTGGCAGTCACTTGGTCTTTAGAACTATGGAAATAATGAGAAACGAAAGAAGAGCTCTTTTACATATTGTAAATACTATGTTCGAGAAAATCAAATTAATGATTAACGATATTGGGGGGAGGATTAAGTAGTGCAGATAAAGGGGTAAAAATAGATGACCACAGGGCTTCCGCTACTTTCCTAAACCCTTCTCAGGGGGATTAATTTCTTGTTGAATTATTTTGCAATCAAGAGTTGCAGTGGGAAATTTTGCCTGAGCAAAGATAAAATCGAATATGTATCAAATATTCCTCCTTCATATAATTTCCTCTTGAAAATTTCTAGTCTCCTTCGCAATTTCGATTATATCACGCTACCGAGACAAGTGAAACCGGATCTAAAACATATATCAAGTATATAGGATTTAAAATAATGACTTACGCCGTGAAGTACGAAAATGGGTCGTAGAGCCCATTGTTTTCTTCTCTCACGAAACTTCGTTTCAACTTTTCGTTTAAGCTTATTTTGAACTCTTTATATATTTTATTTTCGTAGTTCGATTTTTTTATCAATCCCCTACAGAAGGAAAGTGACAAATGTATTTTACGCTTATCTTATTTGCATACACACCCATCCAGGTATTGCAGTAGCTTAAAATCGACCTTCGCCTCCACGATACGACAGTACAGTTTCTTCTCAATGCGAATATGCTAAATTTTGGACTCGGCCATTATTTCGGGGGACCGGAGTGTTGTACATGACAAAATCGGCAGCAGTATAAGACATGCTTTTAAAAAAACCTTTTTTTTATTAAAGATAAAAAACTATTAAACTGATATTTCATAGCTCGGACCAGTCTTCCCATTCATTATCCAACGAAATTGACAGTTTAATTAAGAACGTTTCTCAGGATTTAAAATTCGAATTATTATTAAACAAAAAATAATTTTTTTTAATAATGAAGCTGAAATACAAGATACTATTGAGTTAAAAATTAAAACCAGACTTTCATTTGATTTATAGCACGCTATCATGCAATTGTGAAATTTTGACCCCAAGTGTTACAATAAAGAAAAAAATTCAGCTTAATTAAATGATAATTTGAACTACTGAAACTATTGTATACCTATACAATGGAACAAGTTATGTTTGTATAAATTTTGAGATAACAAACAATTTAAAAAAATTTTTTTCATTATTTGCCATTTTTACTGTTTCTTATAAAACTTTTTTTTGAGATAATGATAATAATTATTGCTACGAAGACTGTGAAACGGTCCATATAAAGAAATAAAAAAAAAAATTGAAATATTGTTTCTCTTTCAGTTGCTGACTGGTGCTGCCATCTGCACGTCAGCGTTCGTGAGCCATTTCGCCATTGGTCCACACGTGAAGCATATAACCCGCCCCCGCGTTGTCCTGCCCGTGGCAATCACGGCCGCCCTCGCCATTGCCTTCGTCACTTATTTTGGTGTCGCCATTGTTCTCATCCTTATGGTTCATAGCAGGCAAGTCTAAATGCGGCAATGTAAATGAAATTGAATAAAATAATATTATTGAAATTAAAGTTTAATTCAAAATTTTAAAAATAATATTATTATATATAAGTTATATTAAAATAAATCACTTAAATATAATTTAAAATTTATTTCAAATTTCCGACAATAATTATAAAACAAGATAATAAAAGTTAAATTACAAATACGATTTAATAACTTTATCAAATTTATTCATTGTCTGAGTTAAAAATAAAATCGTGCAAAAACTGGGTCGTATTGATAATTATTAACAAACCATAAGCACTATATGAAAGTCATTATAATTTTGAAGACGCTAAAGAAAAAAAAATCTGTCTCGTAAGCTTTATCTTGTATGTTTGATCTATGCACAAATAGTCTATGTCAACCTGTTTATTAAGATGGCAAAAAAAAATCTCATTCTTCGATCAGTGCAAACCATCTGGGCAGACATCTCGAGTCACAATATGTCTCTCTAGGGTATACTATATATGCTCGGCAGGATTTAAATTCAGAAACACTGCAGACCTACCATACATATTCGAGAACTTACGTCTCGAGGAACTCGTTAAACTATATCGACCCCCTTCTTGAGGGAGTTATCGTCCATAAAAAGTGAACCAAATGCCCACAGCCTTTCCTGAAAAGCGTTATACAGAGCTTTAAGACCTGATCCTCTGAATGACAGGGTAGTCGAGGGCAGTACATCTTTGCAACGTTATGCCTCCTGAGACCAGTATACTTTTCATCCATTCTGGTCTCATTTTCCGATATCAGAGGGGTGATAACGAAGTTCACGTTCTTTCTCAGATCTATGAAAGAAAACAGAGCAGGAAAAAGAGATAACTATTCGTCGAATATCACTTTCCAATAAAGTCTTTGAAGAGAATATTGGCTCACTGTTATTGGATGTAGGAATGACGATCTTGGCAACCCGCACAAGCAATGTGAGGTATTTCTGATTGTGCCACTCTTATTGAGATGAAATGGTCGCTGAATTAGTCGCTGAATTAGTTGCTGGCAATAGCCAAGATCGTCTTAGAGTAATATTGAATATAAAATAACCTTAAAATTCTATGGTAAGAAAGCAATATTTAAATCTGTTACTCCTATATAGCGGATATTTCCACTTGTGTATTTTAATGTAGGTTGTATATCAACTATAATTTTATTCTAAATGAGGGTTTAGAAAAGACCCTTGAATATATTAACGATCCTTAAAAGACTATTGGTGCTATCAATTGCATATAGCATTTATTTAATGACTTAAAAATTTTATGCATATATCGCCTAATGTAATGGTAAGCTTATAGCCACCTTAGTTGATGTTATGCTACAAGAGTATCAATCTGTACAATCAACTTTTTGCAAAGGCATATGTAAATCTATCCTTTCATTAACAAAGGAAGTACACGAACAAGTAACTCACAGATTCCTGCCAAATTGAAATACGTTACTCATCTGAAGCTACTATTGACGCTTGCAAAATAAGAAAATGCAAAATTTTGTTTCTTTCAAAATAAACCGTGAAAACGAAAAAAAATTGAACACACCTATCCATACAAAAACTCCATTGTTAAAGCAATAGTTAAAGCGCTGTGCGTGTGTATAAATGCAATAAGTACGAATCCAGTTCACATGAAAGCAATGAAAGTAACCGCAGACGGCAATTCAATGGATTCTTAAGTTTCTAAACAAACTTAGTTTTTTAAAATAGATTATTAAAATTAACTAATTGCCTTCCAGTAAAAAAATCTGTATAGTAATTAATAACTATTTCCTTAATTTATTATTTCATTTTATTAATTAATTTGGTAATCTTCGTAAATTATCCGAGACTGGCATCATGTGAAACGAGGGCAAGGCAGTCGAGTGATACATCGCGGTGCTTTATAATTTTAAATAAAATAAAAATAGTATTCATGGATGCTTACCTCATCTTAAAAATTATTTCGAGACGAATAATTGTATAGCAAAATTAAGGTTTTGTGCTTAATAATACTGCTCTAATTGCAATTCTTTGGCGACCGACGTTACGATTTTGCTTCTCCCCTTACTGCCATGTCTTTTCACATCCGTTTTGAACTCATCACTGCCGCCGCCGCGCCTAGGGCGTAGGCTTTCTAGTTCTCGAGTCCGCCTGGTCGTGGGTTCGAATCCCGCCATGGGCATGGATGTTTGTGTTTGTCCCGGACTGCGTACAGATATAACTTGTGTAAAAGGCGCAAAATGACCTTAGTAGTCGACGCCAAAAATTTCTAATTAATTAACCTATGCTATCGCTCCCAAGGTATGCTTGCGCGCAAAAAAGTGTCGTACACCTTCGTGTACTTCCCTTGTAAGTTAATTATTGTGGATAGTGTATGTGAATAAGTAAAACTGAGTAAAGGACTTCATTAAGCACGTTATAGATTAATGATCTCCTTTTTTATCATTTCAGAAACCTGAATCCTGGTGTATCATTACTGCAGGCTTTTGAAATCCGTGACGTAAACTGGGCGAGGTTTATGATGGTAGCAATCACAATTTTCTGTCTCGCTATCGCCATGGTGGACTGTTTCTTCCCTTTATATCGGACTGTTCAGAAGATGGCTGCCGATGGTCTTTTATTTCGTTGTCTGTCTGTTAAGAACCATTGGACGTTAGTACCTCTACTGTCGATTATCTTCTGCTGCGTGCTTACCTCGTTTTTCTCCATCGCTTTGCCCTTGACCGCCTTAATAGAAACCATGGCTTCCGGTCCACTGATTATCAATCTTTTGATAAGTATTCGAATATTGCACAATCGTTATCAACCTTCAGAGGATTATCACTACGAGCTCATGGCGATGGCAGAACCTCTCGATGAGAGTAGTCTTCCCTCATCAGCGAAAACGAAAAGGACAAATTCCTACTCTCACAATAACTGCTCCTTCCAAAACGGAGTTTGTATTAGCGACGGTGATGGTGATCAGTGGGAGCCATCACCGTCCAGTCCTAACAATTCGTCGTCCACGGAAATAACAAATAACTCGATTAAGACTCGGAACACTACAAACAACAACGTCTATGAAAATGTCGAATTGTGCGCACCTTCTCCTTCCAATGCCGATGATGACTCGGATAGCAGTTCGGATACGGACATTGATGCCATTGTCGAGGAATACAAAGATAAACTTCGAGTGGCTACCTTGACGCATATAGAAAACTCAGATACCTGCCCTTTCCTTCGAGAGCCAACAGAAGTAACTGGTAGACGCGTTACTTTCTCCCTCATCGGACTAATCATCTGTTTAGTGGCACTCTCAGGACTGATAGTCGCTGTTGCCTTTCAGAAGTTAAATTTCCGCAATCCATCGTTTATTGGCAGCTCGTGCCTCTTGTCCATCGTTGCCTTCCTCTTTATATTAATAATCTGCAGACAACCACAAACATCATCAGACAACTTAAGATCTCCAGCAAGATTCAAAACCCCTTTATTACCTTGGACAGGGGCTCTATCCATTCTCTTCAATTCTTGCCTTCTTGTGCAGCTCTTGGTATCCATTTGGATTCCTCTAACACTCTGGATGCTTTTCGGTAAGAAGAAACTGCCTTTCTTTTGTATTAAAAAAATATGATATATTTAGAAATTTATTTCATTTCTGTTTGCTTTTTTAACTTTATTTCAGGTTTATCAGTTTATTTCCTCTACGGGGTACGTAACAGCACGGTAGCAATGCGTTTTCGCCACTCCGTCACGGAGGAGCAGATCCAGCTGCAGCCATTACCCCGTCACTCCGTCATCTCTACGCTTATTCCAAGTCATCGAAAGAAAAACCGCGACAAGAAGCCTCTTTTAAGAGAAGTTGACACAATCCTAATCTCTCGATAAACAAATAAAACAAAGGCAACCCTAAACGCTACCAATCGACTCGAGTATTTATCTTTCCCTCCATTCAACATGGAAAGATGAGATGTCGACACAAAGGCATTCGTAGCTAGGGAAGAAAAAAAAACAAAAAAAAATCTGTTCTCTTGTGAAAGAAGACGAATTGAACGCGTCAACTTCAAAAGTGAAAGGTCAATGAAATTGAGTTGTTTTAATGGTAATTGATCGGTGTAATGTTTAAGGTTTCTAAAATTCCCATCACATTTTGGTTATAGTAAGTTAATCTATGCAACAGACGAGCATCATAATCTCTTTTTTTAACAATAAAAGCCAGGTACGTCCCTTAGCGATTACAAAATGAGAACAGTTCTTTTACTTTTAAGTCCAACTTTTCTAAATCAATCGTCGTAGTTCTTCGTTATTTTTATTGTTGTTGACAATCGTTCTTATTAATCTCTTATCCCTCCGGTTTTTTCCACCTGTAATAGTTGATCTAATGTTTTTTACAAATATTAATTTACAGATAAGAACTGCTAAACCTAAAATTGAAGACATTGAAATTAAACAACTCATTCGTCTTCGGTTAAACAAGGCAATACAATTCCAGCACGATCTTTACGCTTACGAGTATGGTTAAAAACTGCACACATCGTCGACGTGGAGGAACAAAGGGGTAAACTTTAAATAATAAAACTTCATTTTAAATGACATGTTAACAAAAGTATTATAAAACATGCGAGTACTATTACATTCAAAAGACTGAGATATTTCATGTGTTCTGTATTGTAAGAAACCTTTATTGATCGAAATGGAAGCAAATATTCAACGTTATCTTTAAACGATGACACTACGTGCCAAAGACTATTTGAATTTTGTTATTAACCTATTTGTGAATAATGATAATAACTAAGACTTTCGGGAAGTAGTCATCGGTGAATCAAAATTCCGCTTATTTTCTCAGCACATAGACAGACAACAGAGGGAGGGAATCTAAGATGAACTAGAGAAAGGCGTTATCAGTTATTAATTTAAAAGTCTGATCTCACGATTATTTTAATAGAAATTTTAGGGAAGGAAATTCTCTTAAAAAACTTCGGATTGTTTAACGCTGGGAAACGGATCGCTTAAAAACATGGATTTCAAGACTCCATTGTTAACATTGTTCGTGCCGAAGAACACATTGAGCAGCCAAAACTTCTCCTTTCCCAGACGCTTCCTTTTCTTTTACGTTAGAAAGCCTTGGCTAAAGATCTCTCGACTGGGGAGGAGGAGTAGGAGGGGGGGGGGGGGTATCTCCTATTCGAAAGGGAACTCGTTGTAAATGCTGTGATCCCGATCTTCCGGCGGCTGCTATCTCCGTCGCCATGGAAACGCAATGCTGCAACCCCATCGATCCTAAAGATGGCGCCCTTGGATAACACATCTGAGAGAAGTTTCACGTTTGAAAAACAATAAGAAATTTTTGGCTGGTTTTTATTTTTGGATTGGTTTATGTTTTAAAAATAACGGAAGATTCTTTTATTCATAAGTAATCGCCTTCGACCTTAGAAATGGAGGAGGGTACAGCTGGAAATGTTAAAGGAAAAATAAAGTAAATAAATTTGGGGAAGAAAGCGACACGAAGTTAGCGTGGATCTCCATACACATTCATAAATGTTAATCGTTAGTAACTGTTGATTCTTTAAATAAGCCCAGAAAAGAAATAAGCAATAAGCAATGGATCTGAATTTTTCATAATATTAATAAAGTTGATGTGGATGTAATGTTGGAATTAAGACGTGTTTTCTAATCAATAAATAACATTTTCGCATGTTCATTTATTATTACCATTTATAGACTTTACATTTTTGTGTTAAAATTTTTGCATTTATATTGACTCGTCAATTATATCTCATAATTTTATAGAAGTTCATTAAATAAAAGTTCAAAGATGTTTCATGCAAATGCATTCATTTCTTATGGAAGTAGATCATTTTCTAAGGAAAAGGCTATGATAAGATGCCAGAAAATCAAAATACTTATTTGAGCACTGTGTCGCTTTTTTTATAAATACTATTTCACTTAATAAATTGCATTTCATTCAACATTTCGACATTTAATTGAGATGAATGCTTTATTATTAGAGGAAAAGCTGGTAATGTGCTCCCCCCCCCCCACCCTTTGTAAAAAAAAAAAAAAAAGTTATAAGATATCCTTAAATCAGATACTATAGCGCAAAGATTTGTTGTATTTTGTTGGGATGAAGTACCATATTTTGAAATAAATAAAATGCTCACAATTGTTGAATAATCATGTATTTTTCTATGGTCAGTCCAAACAGATCAGATGAGCTCAAATGTAGGCATTATGGCCCTCGGAGGGCCATTTTAAATGTATGGTGAATAAATAATGTTAATAAGTCAAGAATAAAATCAACATTCAATAGACAAAGCATTGTAATTAGTAATTAATAATAAAACTTAGAAATTATCAAAAAAAATTATAAAAAATTTAACAAATCAAAATAATTAAGTTAATTCTTGCAGAAGGACACTCCGCGTTTGCATTATTTTACTTAACGGCATAAATCACAGGCAAAATAATATCCTTTTGGTCTATGAGCTCAGATTTGCCATCCCATGGCATTGTACCCATTCTTCACTCAAGCTATCGTTTGCTTTTGCAATTAGCGTCTATGTTTTCAGGCATTCTGTTCAGATTACGGGCATCTTCCGATTCGGAATCATTATCTATAATTTCCTCCTATTCTGCCTCTTCGTTACTGCTCATCGTAACGGTAGGCCGGCCAGGTGGCTGAGAGGGCCAGGGCGTAAGCTTTCTAGTTCTCGAGTCCGCCTGGACGTGGGTTCGAATTCCACCGTGGGCATGGATGTTTGTGTTTGTCCCGGGCTGCGTACAGATATAACGTGTGTAAAAAGCGCAAAATGACCTTAGTAGTCGACGCCTAAATTTCTAGAACCCCCCCCCCCCCTCGTAACTGTAGCCATTCTGGACTCTGGTACGACTGCTTCTCCCTCGTACACTGCTTCTGTCATGGACAGCATGGCCTTTCGTTAACGGGGATACCGACATTTCGTTACAGGACAATTCGCGACAAACACAACTCGTTCCGGAGAATTTGCGAGACTCACAGCTTAAAATTAAAAGAATTTGCCACTAAATTAATTAACGTTAGCATGGTCTCTACTACAGAGACCACGGCTTCGGTTACGGCTGCGATAGCATTCACCACTGAATAAAATGATGAAACCAAAATGTTGATTAAGAATCCCGGGGTCATATTACGAGCAACAACAGGGAGATGAATTAAAGAACAGCACTGGGTTTGAAAAACAACAATAATAGAGTCTAAGGAAAAAAGCTGACGTGAGTTTACCTGCAATATGTCGGTTATATATTACAACCACAATCTCTTTTGCACATTTCTATAATAATTTAAACAAAAAAAGAGCATTTGAGAAAAAAAACTTTCGTCCCTATCATGCGTTAATAGTACTGCTTTACTGATAGATGAATCAATAGGAAGCGATATCTAGCATTAAATTTTGCAACTAGTTATTGCTTTATTGGATATTTTACCGATTTCCTAGATGGTATTAATAATCGATTTATTAGGCTGGGAGGCAATTTACCAGCAGGGGGCCACATTACCACCTTTTCCTCTATTAATAATTGAAAAGTATATACAAATATCTTTTCTTTCAGTGTGACCGCCCTTGATTGGAAAGTATTCACGAAAATGTCAAATCTCATCCGTTCTTTTTTTTTTTATGAAATTTTATGGTCATAAACTACAAGATGTTCGCCATTCGTTGGTCATTTTTGATTTAAGGTTCAAGACGTTGCAAAAATAAGATTTTTTATTGCCAAGGAAATAAGTTTTTTTTTCTTCTATTCAGTATAATTTCGATTAAGTTTATTACGAATAAAGTTAGGTTATTTTCTTCACTCTATTTCCGATTTAAAAAAAAAATCGTCGCTTACATCAGAAAAGATTTATTTTCTATCATTAACTTTTTCGCCGGTTAATATATCTTGTGTTAGTTAGTTTGATTTGGAATTTTTGATTAATGGTCCGTTTTTACAAACCCTCCCTGACCATAAATCCTGGTCTCTCCTCCAAATAGAAATAAAGGAGACGGTCCTTGAGAAACGGCCGAGGAAGGTTAAAAAAAATTTTCGCAGGATGATAAATAATATTTTTTTCTCATTCTCTATAATATTTCCTCATACATAAGGATCAAGAAAATATTGGGGACGAAATATATATACAGTTAATTTAAATTTTTAAATTGATGTAAATATCTGCAATTCCGTAGTGATACATTCCATTTTATTATTTTTTTCCCCCGATTTTGTTTTCTTAAGTACCATAGTCGTTGGCTTTTTTTTTTTATTATTTTTATTAATCTTAATTACATTTAAATATACATTTTCTTTTTTTTGTACAATTTTTAAGAAATATACTTTTAAAATAATTTTTTATAGGATTTAATTTTTTTTAAAAAAGGAATTGTAAAAAAAAAAAATAATATTTAAACGAAATATCTTTTAAAATAACAAAACAAAAGTTTTTCGTCTTATTTCATGAATATAAAGTCGTTATAATATTTCTAATCAAGATCGTAAAAAATACATTTAAAAAATTCTAATTAGTGGAATCTCTTTCATTGGACCTCGACTTGACATTGTGATGTGATTGTTGTCGTAATTTATTGAACGTGTTGATTGATGAGAATGAGAAACAAACTTCAAGTGTTACTTAATTTTTCAATTGAAACGAAGATACCAAAGAAGAATTTTATCTGAAACAGTTTATTTTTATCGATAGCGTAAATTCTACTTTTCAAACTATTATAATATAAATTTTATTAGAATTCATATTATAAATAAAGAACTTTATTTTTAAGTGTACAAATTGCATAATTCAACTCTCCAAAGAAGCACATTCACGTTTGTCTTTCGTTACTTTATAACGGGTTGTATTTAGTTGCTTGATATGGCATTTATTTCAATGCAAACTTTACATAAACTTTTAAATGGAATGATAATAATAATCAATAATTATAAATGCATTTCAATTAGCTTTCTCCTGTTGGGTTAACTCCAATTATTGTTGTTGTTGCTGTTGTTGTTATTATTACTATTAATTCCTATTATTGTAATTGCTTGTTGTCTGTTAAATTTCTTCTGTAACTGTGTTAAATAAGATAAAAAAATTTATTGTACTTTTTTTTTTCTTTTATAACTTTATCTCTCTCAATATATTTTTGGACATTTTCCACTAAGTGTGTGATGTTATTGTTGTCGAGTGGGGTTGTGGGAATATGTGATGATTGGGGGGGGGGGGGGGGGGAAACAAGGTTTCCCCTTAGGCCTTTATCACCTAAATGTTGAATTTTAGTGTCGTGTAGAAAAAAAAAGAATAAAAAGTCTTCCCGCTGTTCACTAAGTCAGTTTGTTGCCTTACTATTTAAAACAAATTCTGTAAATAAACATACAAGTTAAGTTTATGTTTGATGAGTATTTTGTGAATTTTAAACATGCATCAAACGCAGTGAAAAAATCCAGTGTTTAATTTAATCTACTATTTTACTGCTTTATTTTTGTCTTACTACACATGTAAAAAAATAATTTAAACATTAAAGATATAAATGTCTTTTTATTCTGAATTGTTGTTTTATATTCCTTCCCAATAAATTTCATAATCTTTCTTTTCTGCTTTTTTTAATTGATATTAAATGACTGGGGGTGGGGGTTGTTAAGTATGATGTATAGCAGGTTTTAATATAATGTAACAACTTCTTAATTGAATATTTATTCACGAATCCATACGCCGATCTTCAGTAAAAAAAAAAAGTAAATTTGATTATCAACAAAAAGCAAATGATTTCATTTGCATTTGTTCTGGAGTAAAGGTGAAATGGTAAGAAGCCCATTGGTCTTTTTCCAGTTTCAAAATCCTCTTCTGTTCCGCGTTTCAGCCAGGGATGTCAAGATCCGGATAATTCAAGATCTTGGATCCGAGATCCGCATCTTAGATCCGAGATCCGAAATTCGGATCCTGTATCAGGAAATTGTGTATATGCAAATTTTTTTTTATATATAACCACCTTATAGCGTGCCTCAAACTCAAAAGACCCTAAACTCTCTAATTCCCTGTGACTGAGCAGTGGATCGGTTTAATGTAATCAACAATCAAAATCATCATAAAATAAAATCAGCTTTAATTTAACAAATCTTTAGTTTTCATTTTAGTTAGAATTGTACCATATCCCCTCAATCTATATGGACTCGACTATTGCGAATGTGATAGCCTGAGTCCTCCTAAGTCCTAATTAGTCCTAATATGCATCCAGTTAAAGGATCCGAGATCCGAAATCCGGATATTTCTAGATCCGAATCCGGATATTTTCAGATTCGAATCCAACGGACATCATTAGTTTCAACAAGCCTTTGTTGTATTTCTCTTTACTATTCCTCTTCTGCCTTTGCTGTATCGAGAATGTTAATATTCATTGGATCTATTTGGAAATTTAGCCTAGCAGGGGGTGAGCTTACTGCGGCTTAGCTTGGTCTCCAAGCTCTTAGTAAAGGGACAAACACAAACATCCACGCCCTCAATCGGATTCGAACCCGCCACTAGAAATTAAAGGGCAACTGACATCGAAATTTGACATGTCCTAAAATTTTAGAGGACATTGAAAAAATAAATTCTGCACAAAAAGTTTTCAAATATCACTATTATTTTAGGAGTTATTTAATTTTAAAAATTAGTGCCTGACGTCAGAGGCGAGTACGTCCAAAACCTCCTAGAAAGAAAGCCTGTGCACTGAAAATTCATGATCATAAGTCATAATTCAAGGCTTATTATTGGTAGAAATACGAATAACAATGTCTTTTTCTAGGAGGTCTTGGACGTACTCGCCTCTGACGTCAGGTGCTAATTTTTAAAATTAAATAACTCCTAAAATAATAGTGATATTTGAAAACTTTTTGTGCAGAATTTATTTTTTCAATGTCCTCTATAATTTTAGGACAAAAAATATACATGTCAAATTTTGATGTCAGTTGCCCTTTAAAATAATTAGAAAAAGCTAAACATACTATTGCACTATAACATTGATTAGAACGCTCTGAATTTGTCACAATACGCATAAAGGATTTTTTTTCCAAATTGATTTGCATTTTTGTCCTTTATACGGAGAAGAATTGTTAAAATTACAATATTTCGATAATTTCAAAAATAATTTAGCTGATATCATTAGATGTTGAATCTGACCATTTTTTTGAATTAAAGGTAAATTTAAATCTTTCACGTAACTGACAAATATCTGAAATGTTCAAAGATACGTTGAAAGCTAATTATCAGTACGCTGAGAAACCGTTTAATATGGAATTAATTTTTATTATTATGATTATTCTGTACAAACCTACAATAATAGAAATTTAAATTAAGAAATTGTTCACTAATCTTTTGACATTCACATTAATTTTGTGGTTTATTTAGTCAAGCAAGTAAATACTTCTGACTGCAATTTGTGTTCATAGCTGATTTATATCATACAGTAAGCAAAAAGTACACGAGAACAGAAAATAATTTGAGTAGAACTTCCACCGTCCATCAGTATAGTCAACAGACAAGTCATGCGAATCGCTCATCTTGCAATAGATTACGTGATCATGATGGTGGCTAAGCTCATCAGCCAATCAGCAGCTGCCTTAGCCTCTTTGCACAGGTCCTTTATTTATTGTTCAAATTTCCTGTTTAAAGTGCACATTGTTCAATACGTGCTCAAGCGACATGCCAAACAAGAACGTATTACGATTTTTCTGAGGAAAATTAATTTCATTTAACAGTAAGAGGCTAAATTTTATTCCATCTGGTTTCCATGGTAACGCAATGATTGTCAGTTCTCATGATTCGCTGGTTGGAGTATATTTACTGCATTCAGCAACTTAAGAAAATCAGTGAAGTCATAATGATGGAGGAAAAAAGAAATTAAATAATTAGATGGTCAGTGAGGGTTTTAATGATACGCCTACCTCAGCTGTTCGAATTAATGATGAAAAATAGGAAAGAAAATTCCGGCACCAATTAAATAATTGCTGCCGGCTCTAGAGCACCGGAATTAAGAGGGTTACTCCAAATATAATGCACTATATTTTTTAACGTAATAAATTTTTAATTCACTGCAGGGTGGGCGCTACTATACCGTAAAGTCCAACTAGGTAGCCGCTTAGAGCGCAGATCTCATAGATGACAATAATTAACCTTGCCTAAAGCGATGTAGGACTGAGCCACTATACAGGCCTTGTCTAGGATATAAAATAGTCGTGGACCGGTCCTGAATCACAGCTTTTCTATTTACTTGGTGTGTAGCTAGTCTTTCCCGCTTCTTTTTCAATTCATTTCATCCTTTCTCCACGAAAGATGCAATTAATAATAGTTCAAATTGGCTGCTGCACTTGACGTCCATTAGAGGATGCATCATCTTCTTCGCAGGCCTGATCTGGTCTTGTTGATTATTTCCATTCTCTTTAAGGAAACAGTGATGTTTTGCTTACCCCTATAATCAATATACTCTACAGGGTATACAAAAAGTCCGGATTCAATCTGCAACATTTCAATATTCCCTCTGAGATCGATTTTTGGGCATTCGGTAACTTCATTATCGTGGATTGTTGCTTTATCGATTTTGTAGGTATGAGTTTTGTTGATTATCTTTACTTTGGGAAAATGATACATTCATTCGGGACACGAATTTTGAAAGCGATGATTCGCTTGTTGAGCTTTTAGTTATTGGTGGGGATTTTTAGCGAGCAGCCTCACATGCTATTGTTCAAAGATGGCGTACAATAATATAATGTGAATTACAAATTGTGATATGATGAAATTACAAAAGTATTTATTTATTTTCCAATATGAATTTTAAATTAACGAACCAATTAAAAAATTAGTACGAAAAATGTACTCACTCACTCACTCATTCATTCATTCATTCATTCATCACGAAATCTCCAGAATTATGGAGCCTACACACTTGAAACTTGGTAAGTATAATTCTCTTGGCTTCTAGGTACTTGCTAAGAAATGATTTTATTTTTTTCTTTTCCATTGTAGTTTATTTTTAAAATTCAATTTACGTGAAGCTGGATGGGATTTTTGCAAGCGTTAAAACCAAAGCCAACTAAAAAGACAGGGCGGGGCACTAAAAACTCACATGACCAAAGTAGATCCAGCAACAATCCCATCTTCATTGTTTCCAACAAACGAAAAAACACTGATTGTTGAAATCCAAGATGGAAACAATGAAGATGGGATTGTTGCTAGATCTACTTTGGTCATGTGACTTTTTAGTGCCCCGGCCTGTCTTTTTCGTCGGCTACGGTTAACGCCGAGGCCAACGAGATAGCAAGGCCTGGAAGCGAAAAAGTCACCTGACCAACTGGTTGCTAGCAACAATCCAACCTTCATTGTCCCCATCTTGGATGTTAATAATCAATGTTTTTCCTTTTGTTGGAAACAATTTCCGATTTATATTGTTAGACAGTGTTGCAAAGTAAAATTAAGAATGTCTAACAATTTAAACTGGAAATTTAATTGGACACACCCACACCAACTTTCGGTGGACAAGCTATCGTTTCAAATTCATTTATATTGTTGCAAAGCTCGCGCATTTAAAATTCAATTCATATTCTTGCGAAGCTCGCACATCCAGATTGTTTCGTGTGCACGAACTCCATGTTCTCCTTTATTTATAGTTTTGATAAAAATTGTTGCTCAGACAACAATGATCAGGTAACCTTTCAGTTTCAGTGTGTGCTTCAAGCCAATGACGTATATTAAAGATTGACTCCGAATCCTATTGTTGTAACTTGAAGCAAATTGGGAAGCTCCATGCCCAGAACTGTCATGGCTGAAAGTGAGTGAATCTGATGCAAAAGACTTGGCTAAACATGAGAGTAGCTGATTAATAATTCTTTCACACACCGATTACGGAGTGATAAGTTTATCTTTTCGTTTACTTTGTATTTGAAGTATTTTATTATATTTTATAAACAATTTTTTGATCATGGTTTCAATTTCAATTTCGTTTCGATTCTCTTTCAGTAACATTATTTTCATTTTAGTTACGTAATTTTGATTTATTTTTGTGGAAAATGATTCCTGATACTTTTTCTTGTCTGTTTGTACAGTTGTACGCAGAACAACTTTGAATAATGGTTTTGAATTAATTATTCCTCGGGCCCAAAATCTTCAAAAAGAAAGCAGCCAGACAAGTAATTACTCCACGGCTCACTCCTGCCCAAAACTATCAAGGCTCAATTTGCTTCACTTTTTGCCGCTGTTAACAATAGGATTCGGAGTCTATCTTTAATATACGTCATTGGCTTCAAGCCAACACCTCCTAGAAAGAAGGCCTGCGGACAAAAGGTATATACATTGCTATATCATCATCAGGCGGCCAAATTTAGGGCTTATTATTGATAGAAATACGATTAACAATAGCTGCTTGATGGTGATGTAACAATGTATACACCTTTTGTCCGCAGGCCTTCTCCTTAGGAGGTGTTGGACGAACTCATATATACTCCTTTATTTATAGTTTGATTCCTTCAAGCTGGTCTAACAATTAAGCAATTCGTATAACAATCCTCCCTCCACAAATCGGCAACCAAGTTGCCGACTTGTGGAGAGAACACTGAAAATTAATTTTTGCCCTAGAACGCGTTCCAATGAATCGATTTAAAAAGTTTTTTCCTTTGTTGCATTGTCATCAGTCCTGTGTATGTGTATCAAATTTCAGCTTTCTAGCTTCTCGGGAAGTTGGTTTAATATTGACACAAGATTTGACCCGGACACACAGAAAAGCAAGTTAATAAAAACGTGTAAAAAAAAACTACACATTTTTCTGCGAGTGACGCGGGTGCTTCAGCTAGTAATTATTAAATACAACTTCATTCTACACGATCGTCGAAACGAAGACAAAATGATGTGAAGTTGAACCACTACGAAAAACAGGTTTAATTTTTTATGCAAATTCATTGTATTTAACTATTATTAACTTTTAATACAAAATTGTAATTGGCTCGTTAATTTAAAATTTAAAATTTACATATTAACAAATAATTACTTTTGTAATTTTATCAAATCACAATTTGTAAGTTTTTAATCATTAAATTATTTTTTGATCATTAGGAAGAAATTTTATTTATTGATGCACATATCTATATACCGAGTAAGTAGCCAAGCTGCGAATTAAATATTGGTTATCTTAAAAAAAATGTAGTGACTCTCGTATTCAAAAAATGTTTTGTCCGGAAGCAAGCATTTCAGCATGTTTGTTAATGTGACTATACAAGTTTAATTCTTCATTTAATTCTACCTATACAACATTTCATCAAAGAAGGTTGGGGAGTTTTAACTGCTAGATCATGTAAGTAAAAGGAGTTAGCAATCGCTCCATAGATGGCGATGTCCTTCCATGATCTTCATCATCAAGAATCAGAAAACATTACTGGTAAGATTTCCCTATAAACACATAATGAACTGAAAGTGACTTAAGCGAATCCTGCAAAAACAAAACTCATTTACAATTTTATACCGTTTATTTGGTTGCTGTTGACAATGTGCATAATCGAAGCATTTAAATTTACAGGAATAATACAAAAGCGATATCATATTGTTGTTGTTATTTTTTTCTGGGTTAATGCAAATGATGCTTGCTTTTGCCATTCAGGAATACTTCATAAGCCAATCACTGCATCAGAAAGATCAAAAATCGTATTGACGTTCATTAATAGGTGGCACCCAATAGAAAACATTGGAACAAACGCCTCCACATGAGCGAGGAGGCAGTAAGTACTTGTTTGGAGAGTCGATGCCGCTAATTTATTGGATTTCAATACAGTCCAATAAAAGAGGTTAACATATTTGAACAATTTTATGCAATCAAGTTTTAAATCCGTCAGAGAGCAGGATTTAGCCTTAAATTTCGGTTGTTAATTTCTGCAATTGATTTTGTTAAGTTTTAAATGAAGTGAATTGAAAATTGTAGCCTATAAACAAACGACGAACCACTATTATCCAAAATACCTATTTCCTGTTAGATGATTTAGCTACTAAACATTTCAAGAAATTTTGCATATTTGGTTCTGGATGTCAAGCAAAATCCATTTTAGATCCTTATTTCATAATATTGAGCAAATTATTTTGAGCCTGCTTACTCAATCTATTATATTTTTATTTAAAAAAGAATCACATTTCTGTACATTATTATCTTCTCAAAATAAAAACTTGACTCAAAATATCCTTCATTCATCCCGAATATATATGTGCTCTAACAGGATATCTCAGGTAACGGATTTCATTTTTTCGTTGAATTTCTTCATATTCGCTTGACTAAATAGCGCTTGACTACAAATATTTATTTTTAGTTCTGAAACAGCAACTGTATTGAGACAATATCTTTCCTGTTGGCTTGTCGTCATGGAGACAGCAAAATTCCCCTCCCTCTTCCTCCCGCCACCGCCTTCTTCTTTCTTCTTTTTCCCGTGCCTGCGCCAGGATGTTGGTTTTCCTGCAAGACAGTAATGGCAACCCATGTAGCCGTCCCGTTGCCTTTGCGGCGCAGCAATTCGTCTGTTTGTCTATCCATCAAATCAATCAATCGCACGTTTTGCCTCATCCCTCCGAAGAGAGAATGGCAACGTTACAAACGGGCGCGTTCCTAGGCAACGCACGAAAACGGTCGGCGGAGAACGGCCAAAGACAAAAGTCGGCTCGGAACAAATTGATTTGCCTTTCGGGAAAGCGTCATCGAGATTTTCATAAACGGAAACAGGCAGGCATAAGAGCAAAGGTCGAATGGAAAACACGAGATATAGAAAGAGAAGTAAAATTGGAACAAAAAAGGGTAGAGGAGAGTGGGGGAGGCTGTCATATTTAAACTGCGTATGTCGATCCTCCGCTTTTTTCGCCCACCCCTCCCATTTGTGTTGCAGGAGCGAACCATTTGCGCGGGGCCACAGGCAGTGAAATTCGCTTCGCAGCGCCAGAAGGAAAAGAGGAAAACGTTAGCGATGAGACTGCTTTTGCCCACTACAGTTACTCCTGGGTTTTTTTCCTCCTTCCTACAATCCATTTTTTTCTCTACTAGCCGTCGGTGGAGCCATCCAGTGTCGACGACTGGGTTTCTTAGGCTCGATATTCGAACGTCAAACGTAATATTTTCGTGAGCGTGGGAGCTACGATGACGTCATCCGCTGCTTTCTATCTCCAGATCAACATGGAGAATCTTGAGTCTGACTTTCGCAGGTTAACATACGGCCGAAGATGCGACGTTTTTTTATCGACTAATCCAGTCTAAATGTCGAAGGATCAGAACATCTGCGGTGAAGACAGACGTATTTTCGCAGCCAGTTAAAGGGTAAGTTGGAAAATGCGTCCTTCTCTAAGAAAAAAACAAATGAAAAGAGAATATCCTCAATGTCGTGACCAGAAGTCGCAATTTGCAAAAGATGTTTTTCCATAAAAAAAAGATTTCTTAATGAATGCGTTCACATTGACAAAGAGAATACATTATAAAAAATAATACAGAGTAGAAAATGTTTCTATTGTACTTCAACCTAAGAATGACAACGCCGTCATCTACTCCATGAATTTTATTAAATACCATTTGCTTATTTTTTATTACAATATTTGTATTTACATAACATGATAAACATACACGCTTTATAAAATTAACACGCATAATTCATTATATGTTTTAAAGATACAATATGTTGTCATGTACATGAAAAATGTTGTCACAAATCTGACAGCCATTAAATAATAACAAGCGGATGCTCTAAAGAAGATAAAAACAGAAGCTGCAATTTTAGTCAGCTAATATTCAGTGGAAATGTTACTGTTATCTTATCATTTCTTTAATACATTTATTTGGCTGGTCTTCTTTAAATTGCAGATAACATGACAAAAAACTCGTGTCAACAAAAACGACAGTAGAGAATAAAGAGGAGGGTGACCAGCTATTTATTAAAATATTACCAAATATATTATTATTATTATTATTATTATTATTATTATTATATATTTGTTTATTTTAATTATACTAATCAGGAATGCAGCATTTTTGATGCATCTTAATATTCACTCTGAGTTTATTTAAAATTTCCTTTTGCTTTTTTAATATTTTTTTTTTTACAATAGTAAATGCATTGAATTGAAACTCTCCATTAAGCTCTCTAATTTAAAATATTTTTTCCTATACAGATCTGCCCTCTTCACTCGATCTTCCTATTTTTACTGGTCATCACACAAACTGGTGAGTGAGTGTTATATTCAAGAATGGAAAGGGCGAGTAAAGTCGCTTTATATTTTATTATTAAACTATACAAGGAGCTTTCAGCTTGTTAAAAAAAAAAACCCAAAACGGTTCATTAATCGCTCTGAATCCGAGGAATTTTTAAATATAAGCGGATATAAAACGATTTCGAATTAAATCAAAATAATTTTACACCAAACCCTTAAAGATTGTTCGAAAACACTCTTATGAAGTATTGCTTTCTTTAAGACTGATAAATCAATTTTCACCGTGTTTCTGTCCTTTTGAAATAATACGATATGTTTCACCCAGGATGGGTTTTAGTTTCAAAACAAATGGGAATACGAAATGCAATGTGCGCACCTTAAAGTATATTCGGTGTACCCAAGAGAGAATTTCTTTATTCAATTCGCCAACCATTCAATTACTTTCCTTCCTGTGAAGGCGAAATGGGTATTATAGGTTTACGTGTGGGTGTATGGAGTTTGGGAGCGTAGGTGGAGGCGTTGTAGGTGTGGAATGTGGGCGAAATTCCCGTATGACATTGTCGCTCGTGACATTTAAGCCATCTTCGTGTAATTTTTCCTTTATAGTAAAAGAAAGCATATTCTTTGATTTATAAATACATAATATAAACATTCGCTTTAAAATATACTAGTGAAATCTTTAAATACATAATATAAATAATGTCTGAAAGAAAAAACGAAAACGGGGGAAATGCAATTACGGGATTACGGAAATGTAGAAATAAAGGAAGAAAATGCACTTAAAATAGTAAAACGAAATAAGAGAAGGCTTTATTTTACTTCCCTGCTTGAAAAAAAAAGCTTAAGTTTCATATGAAATGAACTGCGCTATAAGGATATCCTCGCTATAAGAATATCTGTATAAGCGGATTATCCTTTTATCAACTATCCTTATATCGAGGTTCGGCTGTATTAATATTGTTATTGTTATAATAAGAATAACTGAAATGTGAAAATAATTTTTATATTCTGAAGAAGGCGATTATAAAAAAAAATAACCGATAGGGTTTAAAAAAAAAATGAAAAAGACGTGACAAATAATAATCAATGATGGCATGCGATAAAACCCTCACTGAACATCATATGAATTATTCCTAAATAATAATCAATGAAAAATGCAAAACGAGCAAACTACATTTTGCGATAGGAGCTATTTAAGAATTTTTAATTAATAATTTGAAATAACTCTATGCCGAACTGTAAATAGTGAATATTGAAAATACAAATTATGGAACCAAACAACCTTTCGCCGATTGAGAAAGGTAAATAAACGAATTATCCTCACAATGATGAACATCTGTCTTTGTATGCAGTAAATTTTTGTCAGATAGAAATTTATATGGTGGGAATATTACCAAGAGCGCTAAATATGAAATGATACTGAACAATTTTTTATTTATTTATTTTGTTTGTGATGCAAATGATATTTTGAATTTCTATCTTAAAAATATTTCTTCTGTAATCTACAGAGCAATTTTTTTATCTATAATTCATCGAAGTGAATTGAAATTTTAGGACATACAAAATTAAACCAAATTATTAAAATAAGAGAAAACCCCACGAAGGTTTGATTTTATTTCCCTGCTTGAAAAAAAAAAGCTTAATAAGTTTCGTATGAAATGAACCTCGCTATAAGAATCGGTATAAGCGGATGCCTTTTATCAGCTATCCTCATATCGAAGTTCGGCTGCATTAATATTGTTATTGTTATTATCTGTGTTTAAAAATGGTGACCGAACTATTAAAATAATTGAACTAGCTGATTTAACGATGCTGCTCCCATATGTATACACCCTCCAGATCTAAATTTCATTCCAATTGCTGGTGTCTCCAACGAGCAGGTGCATTTCAGATATTTCCACAAAAGCACGAAATGGTCATCGAAAAATTTGCCGAGGCAATTTCGCCCCTTAGGCAACATTTCAGGGAACGTTATAATGTTTTCAAAAGTAAGATTTTTGACAAAAAAGGTAAGTTTTCTTAAAGTTTTCTATTGGTAAAAACAACGCCGAAATCACACAAGCGTAACTCTTAATTTATGAAGTATCAAAAAAGTCTTAAAAATAATCTTTTCAGACAAAATGGCGTTGAAATCACTGTGCGATAAACTGAATCGGACCAAAAAATTGGATTCGAACATGATGGAAACACCGCTGAAAAGATGTCTGACCACTACGGATATGAGTTTCTTAGGTAAGGAATTTTCTTTTTTAAAGTTATTACTTTTTATAAATAAGTTAACAAAGGCTTGTCTATTACAGTGTGGAAGATCCTCGAGTATTCTTCCATATCCATATCTTCGTTTATTCTTTATAAATATATTTTATCTTCTTTTTTTATTTATTGAATCACATAGGAAATTCCTAAAATTTTCTATGCGATTCAAATATGGTTTACTACCTTTGGCCATCTTATCGATCGATTCATTCGATTTTATTTTCCTTTTATTTTATTTTCTCTGAATTTAGTAGTAGTGTTTTCGCATTATACGTGAGAAAATGGCTTTTTAAACTATCTTTTTTCGCACAAAATAATAAGATCGGAACTGGCTTTAATTAAAATTTTAAATTCAATCCAGGAACCTTCAACTACTTCAGCTTTGACACTTTGTTCGCTTCCTTGGATTCGGTTTTCATTTGATCTTTTATTATAATTCTTTCTTTTATGAATTTAGACTCTGTCCTTTTGAACTTTTACTTACTTATCTTATTTACTTATTTGCGTGTATTTAAATTTTAAATGAGTTTTTTTTTGTATCAATATATGGGGTTGTGATACGAAAGGAAAAAACTTTAAAAAAATAACCAAAAGTTACAAAATTAATTCATTTTAACATGTCCATGGAGGAAGATGAATAAAGCAGATTGAATTGAATTAATGATATTGAGCTTAACTCAAAATCAAAACATGTATATTAAATTGTTTTTCTATCTCTATAAATAGTAAACAAGCATGCTTCTATAAATAATTTTGCTACAAACACGATAGCTGTAGATTTTGAAGGTAATTAAATATATTTCCAAGTAAAAAAAAAACCAAAAAAAACCCCACTAAAACATTAAAAGAATAAAATAACATTTTCTTTGAAATAAAATAAAAAAAACAGTCACATTGTCATAACACAAACATGCAAAGAAACAATTTAATGTCTTTTTTTTGTTATTACTGAATTCATAATGAGATGCAAATCCTATAAGAAAGGAACTTATTGACATTTCATCTTGGCCAGCGCGTATTGAACTGGTTTCGTTTCCTTCGTTTCTCGTCCGTCTCTTTTGAATCGCCATAGAGTTCTACGATCTTGTGAATTCAAAGACGGCTTGTGAACTGGTACCACGTAAAAATCGTTTTCTCATTTCCGGTTCAGAAAAGTTTTCAGTTGAACCTGACAAGAGCAGTGTAGCCGTATGTGTGCTCGTGTGTCAATTGTCGAGACGAGTGAAGGAGCGAACGACGGCGGTTCGATTAGCACTCACCTCCCCCAACCCCCATCTCACTCGCCGCCTTTGCCAGTCATTGCTCCCAAACTGTTCAAAAGCAATTCAGAAATTTTAAAAAAATATATTAAGAGAAAAAGAGTTTTTAAATAAAATAAATAAAATGAATTACGTGACCTAAGAACTTGAAATTCGCTGATTCTTATAAAATTAAAAAATTAAGTTAATTAAATTTGAAGTATTTAAACCGAGGAAGTGAAAGAAAGTGGAACGTAGCATGTTCTATTAACTATTAAATGTGAAATTACGAAAAATTATTTTGCCAGAATCTTGCCAGCAGTTTTTTAAATTATCTTGGCGCAAGCAGTAACCTTGAAAGACAGATGGATACAGGATAAACATATAGGCAAGTGGGGATAAAAATGTCTGCCTATGAACAAAATTTTATAAACAAGTTATGAAAACAGTTTTTTACTGAAGAAAACTTGAAAGGATTAATAATCTGCTACAACGTTGTGTATAATATAGAATCTTTGGTATTCACTAGAGGTTACGATTACCCAAGTTGAATGTATAAAGAGAATAAACATTTGAAAAAACTTTGATGAAAACACTTGTTCTTGTTCGCAATAACTCCTCTACAATAATAATGTACAGAAATAAATAAATTTAATCACTTGCTAAATAAAAAACCTGTCTATAATAGTCTCCGCTTAAGATGTAAATATAAAACTGTATACAAAATGTTTATCTAAAATATCATTTAAGTATGTAAAATGTAAATTTGTATCACAAAAACAGTATGTTTCAAAAATATAAGACCATTGTTATTTTGATCATACAGATTTTTAATTATCATTTATATGTATTCCCTAAAACCACTATTAAACAGTGTTATGTTTTACAAGTATAGTGTTCAATCGTCAATTCATTTTCAAATACAGTGCTTCACAAAAGTTTAGGCAAAACCATTTTTTTTCATTGTAAACATGTTTATTAACATAGGGTTGATGTACCAGCAGTTGACTGTGTACCAGTAATTGACAATTCACGATTTAAAGGCTTTTAGTTAAGTAACAAGGCAAGAAAAGGGACTGGTGTTGCCATTTCGTATTAAGCAATGCGAGGAACATTGCTTCCCAGAACAGCAAAAAACTAGGAACTTTGCTCCCTATTATGGCCGCAAACATGTTGATTGTTCAATGCCTTCCTGACAAGGGGACCGCACGGACATGTAATTACGGGTTTGGTTGAAATTTTAGGAGGTCAATCTACAACATTAATATATCTTCTGTGAAAAAGGATTTGACTCAATTGCCTTTAGATTCGGATAAAAAAATAAAATATTTTACGTTTATTATAGGGAGAAATATCAAAACATAAACATTGAATATCCGCCATCTTTTGAGGGCATCGAGACCCATGGCTCTGAACTTATCCCATTGTTATACAATACATCCAAACACACAACAACTCGTTACTATCGTTATACAATAACAAGTCGGGCAAAAACGGCGCACTTCGATGAGTAGCAGTATTGGATAGCCTTCCTCTTGCCCTCAAAAAATGGCAGCTGTACCCATCATTCAATGCGAAGATATTTTCCCCTATTGTAGTGCCAGATAAGCCAAATGGGAAGAATGGTATACAACTTAACAGCGGTACTGCAGTGATTAACATCAAGTCTTGTGGATTTATGGTCCGGGTTCGATTCATATAGTATTGAAATTTTTTTCATTTTTTGTTCATTTTTCCCCATTAATTTTCCATTTTTTTATGCTTTTCGCCATTATTATTTATTTGCATTAATATAATGGAAAAAATAGAAAAAATAATAAAAAAATAATGGAAAAAATGAAAAAAAAAAATGAAAAAAAATTTCAATACAACAGGAATCGAATCCGAACCAGTAAATCCGCAGAATCTGATGTTAACCACTGCGGTACCGCTGTTAAGTTGTATACGTTTCTTTCCACTTAGCTTATCTGGCAATACAATAATGAACTTAAAATATTTTATTTTTTTTCTCCGAAACGAAAGGCCATTGAGTCAAATCCTTTTACACAGAAGGAATATGAATGTTGTAGATTGACTTCCTAAAATTTCAACCAAATCCGTGATTACATGTCTGTGCGGTCCCCTTGTGAGACGAAAAGCCTTCTAACGAACACTACGCGAGGGTTTGATTACTTGAATTTATTTCAAGAATATTATCAATATTTGTTCTTAATTTTACGTGAGCCTTTTTGTGTGATCAGTGAAAAATACTTCTAGTAGTAACAGAATTTCAGATGACCATTGCGTTAACTGTTTTAATCCACGGTCAACTACTAGAACCCAGATATGCAGTGTTACTAGTAAGTGACATAACCTGTCAATTATTGATAGTTTCTGTGCTTAAAACTACGAACAAAAAATTTACTAATGTGATATAGAATGTAGGGTAACAGTAAAGGCCACATGATGGTTTTAAGTGTAACTTCTTAATTTCCAGTAACTGGCCTAACTGTGTCAATTATAGGAACTTTACTGCCATTTTCTAGATCGCCCTTTTGGCCCTATTCGTCGATTCTTTTTCTTGGTCCTGAATCTTGTTACAGAGACGTTCAACAGATAGTCCAGGACGAAGAAGAAAACTACAGTACTATTCTGTTTATTATTATAAAAGTAGCATAGGAATTGAATGAATTTTGCAAGTAGGAGAACAATCGTCAAAAATCAAGTTTTTCTACAAAGAATTTGTTGGGCAATACGTTTGATCAAGAACAGAAGAGTTGCAAAATATCAGCAGACAGTTCATTGTTAGATCTCATTACCCCTTGTTCGTCTTCCTCATGATCATCAATATCATCGCTTGGGATAATCAACACAATTGTCCTGCAGTGCCCATTGGCTTAGCGCTTAGCATCCCATACAAGAGCTTTGCAATTGGTATGATGACTAGGGTTTGGAATTTAGATGGAAAACGTTACTTAAAAAATGTGTGTGGAAAAATGGAAAAAGTCCTCAGAAAAGGTGAAAAGTGCTGTTGTTGAAAGTGCTCATATGTTCACAATACTGTCCAGTTCCCACGAAAATGCCCCTGCGTTGTTGAAAGTGCTCACTGCGCGCGCTGCAGTCGTGGACGAGTCCACAGCACTGATAGGGATTACACAGCAAACGTTTTCAAAACAAAACAATGAATAATATTTGTCCACAGCACTGATATGTTAATTGAATAGTAAATTACTTTTGAAATAAATACAAAGAGGATTTGGAATCTCTTTCCGTACCCATTGAAAGGGCTTTTTTGTTTGAAGATTCTACAACTCTTCCACTCCACTTAAATCACGTATCCCTCCCTATCAGTGCTGTGGACTCGTCCACGACTGCAACGTGCGCAGTGAGCACTTTCAACAACGCAGGGGCATTTTCGTGGGAACTGGACAGTACCGAAAGATTCGCCTTATAAAATCGTACATCAGGTACACTAGAAGGTGGGTCCGTCTAAAATCCGAGCCCTAATGATGACTCACGATAACGTGTATTGAAGTTTGAATTAAGAACTGTAGGACTTAGAGTTTTCAAATCAAAATGGGAATATTATGCGCACTTTTGTATTATGCGCAGAGACAATTTTTTTTAACTTTTTTATCGTATAGTGCACGCATTATAATCCAAAAAATACGGTAAATATTAAATAATGAAGCAACGTTGAAACACGGTATACTTTAAAATATAACAGTGGCGAAACATACTGGTTAATTGATTTTAAAGAGCAATTACCTATATACATGTGAAACGGGACTTGAGTCAAGAATTAAACATTTAACTGTAATTTTAAATCACCTTAAAATTCATACTAATTTTTAGCAGTTTCAAATGGCTATAAGGGTGTATATGGACGACGTTTCACAAATTTAAGGATATGTAGAGGATGATGTGGTGAACATTTTTTATTAATAAACCCATAGTCTCAAACGAAAAGCGACGGAGCCACAGCATGTTTGATGCTCTGTTTTGCGTCAAGCCGTGGAATGGCTGTCTGAATTACTGTGTTGTCACTGCATTGGAATTTCGGTTAGGTTAAGTTAGATTGATGAGTGATGTTAGCTAAAAATTGTGCGATCGTGTATGATGGAGCAATAATAATAATAAGCAGATCACAGTGTACACTGAGATAATTTGTGGCGATCTGAAATGGGACAGTCCAGTAACAGTTCTGTACGTAATTGGGTACGAGAGTTCTCGCTGTTTCCTGCCTCACAGTAAAGTCCATTCCTGAACTCATACAGCACAAAACGTAGAGCGCAAAAAACCTTCACCCTTACGGAATGTTCCAAACTAACAACGGGAATTTCGTACCAACCTGATATGCAAGATTATGTGATTGGAGAATGTGCGGTGCATCCGGACGGTACCATTTGAAAACAGCCTGCGAGCTGACAGTCTGCATAAGGCCTACAAGATGCAATGACAGGGGACATCGTAGTAAACGTGCCTAGTTTAATGCTTGACAAACCAGGACATCAAACAAGCTTTGGCTCCGTCGCTTTTCGTTTGGGACTATGGGTTTATTAATAAAAAATGTTCACCACATCATCCTCTACATATCCTTAAATTTGTGAAACGTCCTCCATTTACACCCTGTATAATTATTTCTCATGACATGTCTTGAATTTTAAAACATAATAAAATTGCTTCTCATTAGCCAAAGAAATAAATAGATGTGGCACAAATAATTAAAATTCACAACTTCCACTGCATATATTCTTGATGAAGAAAGTTAGATGAAATCTCCGCAGCAAATATATTGTGATAAACATTATATACTTAAATGATATTTTGATAAACAGTTTTGCATTTACATATTAAACGGATACTTAGTTACAGTTTTTTATTCAGCAATTTGATTAAATTACTTATTCTGTATGCTATTGTTGTTGAGGAGTTATTGCGAATAATTTTCTATAAAATATATAAAGAATACACCTATACATTAAATAAGACTCGAATAACGATTTATAATTATATAAAAACAATATATATATATAATTGCTTACACATTAAATTAAATATCGATTTAGCAATTCTGAATTAAAAGTTTGAATGATTTGTGAAGTATCTGCCAAACAGTTGTTGAATCTTTTCCTCTTAATTATATTCACCAAATGTAAGCGGTTTTAACTTTTAACTATATTAAATTCAGTAACATTAAAAAGTTTGATAACTCCGTGATTGTACACAATATTATGTTAGTGCTGATGTGTTACAGGAGCTCTGTGAGCTCCGACCGAATTAGTCATCATTGTTAGCCTGCTCTCGTGATGAATAACAGCTGCCTTTCTAAAATGTTTAGCAGCGCAATGTTGTGGGCATTATTTATGTAAATCCGAGATATAACCTGGAGCTTAAAGAAATTACAAATCCTGGAGTATACTTTTGGGCTACAGTAAGAATTGTTAGGATCAATATAATCTGACCTGAAAGTTAAAATTAAAAAAAAAATAAAAGGAGTTTGCAACGATGAGAAAATTGAAGCAATGATTTCATTGCAATGCTTTAATCATTTATTTTAACATTTCAAGAATTTTTCGTTTGAGTAGCGTTACTTTGGTTTCATTTTGTAAAAGCTGGAAAGTGGAAGATGCAATTAAAATCAGTCATTGCATTTACTTAAGAGAACGAAAAAAATTCGTTAAATCGTGTCCTTTTGGCATCCTTCCAAATTCGGTTGTTCCCATTAGACTGAAGCAATTGACATTCGTGTTTTATCGGATTTGTTTTTATAAGGATATATCTGTTAAGAGAGCCGGAGTTGTAATGTTATTTTCTCACGCAAACCTCCATATACAAATTTTTATGTATAAATCCACCAGTTTTAAAAAGAATATAAAAAAGCAATATCATTAACGACAGAGTTGTGTTTTCTTTCCGTCGAATGAAAATAGTCCTTTCATTATTTTCAAATCGTCTTTTAAAATCGTTCATCTTTCATTGATCTTTTCTTCCCTTAACAATTTTCAATCTTTGACGACGTCAAACTTGTTTTCTCTCTTTGATTGTTTCACATGTGAAATTGGCAGATGATGATGATGAATAGCGCTTTAAAGAGAAATAAAAAGCAGAATTAAAAAAAAAAAGAAATGAAAAATCAAGATAACGTTTTTCTTCCCTCTCTTGATTTTTCTTCCCTTTATTCGCTTTTAAACATCTCTCAGATATCTTGAATCCATTGTTTTTCTTTTTTATTTATTACACTACAACGAACTTTTAACAGCACAACAAAAAAAGGGCTTCAAATAAAGAAAACAAGTTGTAACGTAGATAGAGAAATATCCTCTGAAAAACTAAATTTAATTTCAACCAATTACATATGACCATAATTGTTAAATATATATAAGTTTAGTAACTAACAGGTCCACCATGTTAAGCGATATGTTCTTAGTATCGAATCTATGAATGCTCGAATGTTGTCTTGAGTTATTGTGGTCCCTGTAGTGTTTACCCAAGTTCATCTTCATTTTGAAGTCGTTGGAAAGCATAAATTCGACTCCTAGTTATGTCTTAGCTAAGGAATCTCCTTGCGAAGCATGCCTGCTGATGTTTTTTGTGTGCTGTCTTGCTAAAAAATGACAAGAATGGCCCTGAATATAGGATAATGCAACAACCTGTAGCACCTCATCAACATATCTATGTTATCAAAACTTCCGTTATGTGTACTAGAAATGATTGGCTGTTGTGATTGTTAGCTATACAGATCATGATTGAATCTGATTCCCTTTTGAATCACTTAAAAATGGTTGAAGGATCAACCCAATTGCCACGCCGCTTCCAGCTTTGCACTCGTTATCATCATTGCTGACAAACAAGCGAAATTCGTCTCTGAACACGACTTGTATGCCATTTTGTGTGACGAGTACTGTGATGATTCAGTGGCAGCACAGAATGGCTAGAGCAGTATTCGCAAAGGTCGCTTTGCCTGCAAGCCGCCTCCAATGGCGATATTGGAGCATCCAACACTCCCTCTACAATCCCCAAAATGTCGCCGGCTGTGGAGTGCGAGACTACTACAACCCCTGGAAAAAAGTATTGCATATCATGGGACGTTTCAACAACTTCGACATTCAAAAATTTTTTATGCAGCACAGGGACATCGGATCAACTTAAAAAAACAATAGTTTATTTATCCACTCAAGCACTAAATTTTGACACAAAAATATTGAAACATAATAATGGAAAAAAATTATGAGCGAACACTACGTTGGAAATAAGTAATGCATACAGCTTTCACATGAAAATAAGTATTGCATATCTTTAACAAAACGGTACTTAAAACTTTGTTGGCCCACCCCTGGCCTTGATCACAGCTTTTATTCGTTTAGGCATTGAGTCCACCAGGTTAAGACAATAATCAGTCCCAATCTCGGCCCAACTTGTCACTATAGCGTTAGTTAAGGTATCTTTACATTTCGGCTGTTTTTGTAACCAGTTTTTAGTTTTCCCCGTGCATTCTCAACTGGTTTCAAGCCCGGGCTGTTGGGGGGCCAGGGTAGAGTAATAATGTTGCTTTGTTTCAGGAAATCTTTGATAGATTTGGCTCTGCGGCAAGAAGCGTTGTCATCTTGGAAGATGCAATCGCCATCACCGAAGTGATCCTCCAACGTGGGAATTAAAAAAGCCTCTAAAACATCATGGTACGCATTAGCATTCATTATCCCTTTGATTTAGTGCCTTTGGCCGATAGACAGCTCCAGATCATCAGATTTGCAGGAAGCTTTGTCGAATGGTTTAGCAATCACTTTGAAATTTTCCATGTTTCCGTCTCCACACAATTATGCCAGCATCATCACCACAATTACTGTTAACGTTTCATCTTTTTCTTTGTAAGCGAGTGCTACGACTGCCAGAAAACTACGTAAGTAATCACACTTAAACGCGGCCACTTTGTAAATCCACTGGAACAGATAAGGCTTGGTGGATCATCTGCTTAAACGCGGCCAATTTGTAGACGTGACAGTTTCTGAATAGAAAATTCAATATAATTTGGTTTTCCCCTCTATTTGATATCGTTACGTCGATGGCGTATTGACTGTTTTTGATTCCAAATATGACATCGGAACCTTTCCCCAATATTAAGTACTTTGTCGCCTATTACAGTTTTCACTATGGAACGCGAATACAACCAAAAGTTACCATTTCTGGATCTACTATCGAAAGAGGAGAAGCCCCTCCCCCTCACTTTCAATATTCATAGAAAACTAAATTATATTTCATCCTATATCACATCACTGCTACGGTCGCAAAGTGATCGCATTTAAGCAAGATGATCCATCGAGCCTTATCTGTTCAATGGATGCAGTAAAACAAAGAACAGCTCGTCAAGATCATGGATTGTACGGTTTTCAACGGATAAGAACTTACGTTCGTCGAAACGTGACAAGCCTTCAAAAGGAGACCAAAAAGAAAAATTTCTTTATTCTCGCTGACAATCCAGAACTCGCTAAAGGGATACAAAAAAAAAGTCCGTGGCTTTTGGATTATATATGGCCTACGAAAGTGGACGAAACTGAAGAAGTTTACTGGGCTCAGTCAAAGATAAGATCCCGCCTATTAACAGATCTGGTGTTTACGAATTAAAATGCTCCTCGCGTAACCATTATTATGTCGAACAGAGCAGAAGGAAAATCAAGGCTAGAATAAGGAAGCATTTCGCATGCATTGGAAATTTCAAACCGGACTTACCATCCAGTTACGCACGGCATATACTGATATTGGACATAACCCGATCACAAGATTCTAAACTTTCGAAGAAGACCCAAAAATGTTAAATTGCCAGAAGATCTCCCAGCAACTTAATTCAGATTGAGGTCCACTTGATTCTATCAGATCTCGGCTAAAATATATAACATGATTTGTTTACCTTTTTTTGTTTTTCTTTTTACTTTTATTGGCTCTTTTATATTACTTTATGGTTGGTTGCTTCGTATTTCCCCACTCTTGTAATATTCTTGCTTTTGATTTATGCTTTGTAAACACCTTTACTTTGTATTCTCCTCACATACTGATGAAGACAGCTTAGCTCTCGAAATGTACATATATGTATAAATAAATTCTATTGTGGATATGCGGTCTCTAACTTTTCTTCAACTCTTCATTTAAATATAGCTCTAATCATATCCTAAAATTTGCACGGCGCTTTATGGTGTTGCATTTTCGCTAAGAATTAGCAGTGGCCACTCAGTACTTGAAATTTTATCGCCAATATTTTAGCCAGTAGCGATTTTTTCTGAGCCAGAATCTCGTGTTTTTAGCTAAATTTAAAATTTAAAATTATAAAGCATGAAATAGCTATATGTGAAGCGAAAAATAATAAAGTGAAAGAAATATTTCGCATCTACGGTTGTTTTATGTTTATGTTTTATCTTTACCATTTTCGTGTTTTTCGAAAATCATTAACTTTAGGCGTGTTTGAACATTTTCCTATTGTAAAATGTGCAAATAGAATATCAGCCAGTCATATTTCTGGAACCAGATGTTTTTAATGTGACGGCTCTCGCCACTTGTTTTACAGCACTTGTCTGGAAACTCACTCTCAGATAATAATGATTAATATCGGAACCATTCTTTTTTATCAGATGAGTTATTACATTTAAAAACTAGCTGATTTTAGTTTGGTGGTATATGCTGTTACTTGTACATAACAAGTTATACTGTTATTAATGCGTGAATCCGATGTTCAGATGTCATATCCTTTTAATCACATGATAATCTCATTTTCGAGGCTGATTAGTCAATTAAATGTGATTTTTTTATCTCAAGTTAAATAAAAATCGTTCATATAAATCGAATTAGCCAATTTTATTCGCCAAATGCGATAGCTTATTCGTCAGATTAGCAAAACTATCCCCACTGGCGATTTGGAGAGCGGACTGCGCGGACATGGGATCAGTGTATTTCTAGATTGAGATAATGTAGATATTCGAGAGAAAACGGGTATGGATAAAAACTCGCCATTCTATAAGTTTGCAAAAAACTTATTTTTAGATCAACTTGTTTTAAATAGAAAAATCTGCTAGAGATAGACAACATCAATGAAGAGTTGTGAATATAGACAAGTTTCTTTTTCGCAGTTTTCGAAGGTATCCGTTAGATGGCTTCACGTCAGTCGCCATTATGAGAGTATTCTAGAACCTATGAACTGTGTGAAGTTCGGTGCTTTTAGGCCCTGCGTTAAGGTTGTAGAAGGAGTAATCGTAAATTTTAATTTTAACTGAAAGCAGAAGACCCTGTTTATCCAAATTAAATAGGAAAAAATTGATTCAATGAGGAACTTATCGGTAAATTTGTTTCCTGGGCCCTATTATTATTATTTTTTTTTTGGTTGGACTGATTTTTAAGTAATTTCACGTCTTTTTGAAAATTAAACGTGAAATCTTTTTTTAATGTGTTGAATAAATATCTCAGAAAATTTATAGTAATTTCCAGATAAAAGCTTGCTCACATTAAATTCGTTAATGGAATGTCTACTGAAAGAAATCCTTTTTCACAACTTGAACTTGGTTTTATTATTAATCGATTTTTAAATAATTAAATATATGAATTCCTTTTAATGAAAAGAAATGTAAAGAAAAGAAATAAAATAATAAACAATTATCTAAAGTTACCCAATGTGGAAAAGCAGATAAATGAAAGTGAGAGTCTTATGCACACGTGTGGCGATCTGGTAGAAGTAGAAGAAAAACCTAGGTGAATGCAGGGGAAAGTAAATGAATAGGAGTAACAGTAGGCATGTTCTAGTGGAGTGAAGGTCATGTTGAGGAATGGTAGATGTCAAATAATATACAGGATAAATCACTGGAAGAAACAAAGATCTTTATCTTCTACTTCCACCAGATTTCCACAAGACTTTCACCTTCATTTGCAATAACTTCTTTTTTCGCTTTTAGCATCGAAGAATAATACTTCTTCTTTCAGTTTTATTATTCTTTCATGGTTTTAGTTAAATAAATATGCAACTTACTTATTAAAATTGTTCTTTCCAGTCGTTTTAAATTTTTCTTTTTAAAATGTTGGACAAAACAAGTACTTACACATGCTTTCAACACTCGAACTTGTGGCGCCACCACGCGAAATTTTACATGAAAAAAAAAACAAACTTATCTATACGAATGAGGATCGAGAAAAGTAACGCACAACAATTTTTAATGGGTTACTATTTTGGTCCGGATATTCAAATTTAGTAAATTGATAGTTTGAATCTTTCTCTACAGACAGTAATGGCTTGATCAGATGTCGCTTTAACGGAAGAACCGATATCTACTGAGTAAAGATGGCGCGTTTGCTAGCATTTTCAACTTGGAAGAACGTGGGCATAGTCCATTTTTGTGGGCCAAACGAAAAAATGCGAGTGAAATACACAGGAAAATGTCGGAGGTGTATGGTGTTGATTACCTGAACCGTAGCAACATCTCCAAGTGGGGCAGATTCTTCGAAGAGGACCGAGAAAAAAAAAACTGAGGAATTTTGCTGGGAGGTGCTCAAACATCCACCCTACAATCCAGATCTCGCACCATCACCTCTTCGGACCAATGAAGACATTGATAAGAGACCAATGCTTTGGTTTGGATGAAAAGGTAAAATCAGCCGTGCGCAGGGAACTATACAACCAGAAAACAATTTTATTAAGGCGGTGTATTGAATTTGGTGCCACAATGGGATAAATAGATCGAGAGACTTGGTGCATATGTCGAAAAATGGGTAAAACCTGCAACTTTCTTGTGCATTGGTTCATTGTTGCTTATTATTAAAAATGTTGAGACAAAAAATTGTTGTGCGTTACTTTTCGACCCTCCCTCGCAATGTGAAGATAACACCGAAGTCCATATATGAACTTCTATAGATTGTTACTTGTCGAATAGGCTAATGAGCCTTAAAACCTTATCACTAATAAAAAATGTAATGGAAACGAACAAAGACAAGAAGAATCTTAACTGTTTATCCACGTATAGCCACTGTAAGTTTTATGATTACTAAATAAAATATTTGAGAATGCGTGGATTTGAATTTGCAGTTTTAAAATTATTTACATTTTTCCTAAAAAATAAAAGAATGAGGTTTTAGCAAAATCCTTAAAATGTAGATAATTAACTCGAATACCTTCCATGCGAGTTTATTTGCCAAGTGTATTTTCAAAGAATTCTAGATCATTGTTAAATTTCAAAACAACGTGAACAGATGCTTTATCTTTTCATTTTCAGGTATTGGTCACATGGTAGGAGCAGGGATCTATGTCCTGACAGGGGAAGTAGCCCGAAACATAGCTGGCCCAGGAATCGTCCTCTCCTACGCCATTGCAGGAATCGCCTCCTTCTTGGCAGCTATTTGTTATGCCGAGTTCGGCACCCGGGTCCCTCGAGCTGGAAGTGCCTATGTGTATACTTACGTCACAATGGGAGAAGTTTGGGCTTTCATCATTGGGTGGAACATCATACTGGAACATATGATTGGGGCAGCAGCTGGTTCCCGGGCCTGGAGTGGTTATTTGGATTCTCTTCTTGGAGGGCCGATTCGAAACGGAACCATCAACTTGATTGGAACGATCGACGTCGATTTTCTGAGCTCCTATCCTGATTTATTAGCATCTTCCGTTTGTCTCTTTATTTGTTTACTGATGGTGATTGGCGTAAAAGGTTCCACAATGGTCAGTAATGTTTTGACAGGCGTCAACATGACCGTCATACTGGCTGTCATCTGCTTCGGGTTTTACTGGGCAGATGGGTCCAACTGGACCGAAAAGAATGATGGGGGTGGTTTTTTACCATATGGTTTTAGCGGAGTGATAGCGGGGGCTGCCACTTGTTTCTACGCCTTCGTGGGATTCGACAGCATCGCAACGTGTGGTGAAGAAGCTAAAAATCCATCGCGCTCTATACCATTTGCTACTTTCATATCAATGTCTGTGGTAACTCTGGCCTATATATTGGTGTCATCATCTTTAACATTAATGGTTCCATACTATGATATTGTACCTAGTGCTGCTCTTCCCGAAGCATTTGCCCATAAAGGAGTCAGTTGGGTGAAATACATGGTCGCCGTTGGTTCTTTAGTCGGCATGACAACCTCTATTTATGGGTCGCTCTTCGCACTTCCTCGGTGTCTGTACTCAATGGCCAGTGACGGATTGGTATTTCAGGTAAGCCACACTTTAAGCTAATAATTATAAATTCTAAATGACAGAAAAATTCTACACAGGGAAGTATAAGGATGTCATTATATGTATTTTCTCTAAATTGTATACAAACCAAGATGAATCCCTTTAGTTGCGTGAGACATTCTAAGAAAAGTAATTTGTGCTGAAAAGCTAATTAGATTGATTTAATTTAGTGAGTCGCCCAAATGCTGAGTCACCGATCAAGAGATCAGAAAAATTTTGCGCGTGCTCAGAGTCTCTTTAATGGGGTGCAGAAAATGCTAACTACATGAGACCAGCAGTTTTCTTTCTGTCACGAATTTTTTCTCATTAGTTCTCTGTAATTTTCCCCAAGCTTTTTCCAGTTTCTCGTGAAATGTAACTTTACACCACTCTAGTAGCAATTGTTCATACAAATTTCCTATGAATTTAGGCGTATTTTATTGCTTAATACATCAGGTCAATTTTCTAAACAAATAAGAAAGAAAACCGATTCCTATTTCCCATTAGAATAAATTAGAAATTCCTTCACTGATGCCTCCTTCTAAATGGGCCACATTTCCAGAGAAACTTTGGTGCCGTACAAGCTTAATTTATGGGGGAAATGATGTAAATAGATTATCTACTTCTGGAAAAAATCCATACTTTATTAATAAATACAATCACACCATAATTCTAGCCTAGCACATATGTTTTTCTCCTCTCTATTAAGAGTTTGCGTGTTTTTTATTTGGCAGGTGTTCACTCGAGTCAATCCGACAGTTCAGATGCCTCTAATCACTGTCGCGGTATGTGGAATCTTAACGGCTGTCATCACCGCCGTCTTCGATATAGATAAACTGGTCGAATTCATGTCCATCGGCACCCTAATGGCCTACACAGTGGTGAGTGTAAGCGTGATCATCCTGCGCTACCAACCCCAGCACAAAATTAATGTCATGTCACCAGATGCCATCAACATCATGCCGTCCGGTAGCAAACAGGAGACCTACGATGAAGAAGTAAGTTTTAGATGAAGAGGGGAAAAATTTTTTAATTTTTTTAAATAAGCAAACAAAACGAGAGGAAGATAGTTTAATATAGTATTTATCAGTTGTGTAAACCTTAAAGAACAAAATGTAAAGTTTAAAATAATTTTTTCTAATGAATGCGAATTTTTATTATATTATAGTGGAGATACACACTAGAAAAGAAACGTACACTTATAATACAAAGGTTATAAGAAATGCATACAACTTGAGGGGTGTAACTATGCATTTTGTCTTAATTTGCTTATAATGATACGAGGCTGTTCCAGTAAACCTCTCTTTTTAAATTCTTATTTACAAATCAACCTTATCACCTTCAAAATAGTTCCCTTGAGAGGCCACACAGTGACGGAGACATTGCGCTCACTCCTCATAGCAGCGCTGGAAGTCGTGAGGTGTAAGTACTTTCAGTTGGTCTATCACGGCCTTCTGAATCATTTCCACAGAAGCAAAATGTCGTCCTTTGAGGTAATGTCTCAATGTATGAAAGAACCAACGTAACATGTGAACACTGTTGCGATGTTGAATGCGTAACTCGGAAACTACTCGTCAGAATTAGATCAAATTTTAATGGTATATACTGTTTTATGTATCCTATTATTCCTCCTAATTTCATTATCCTAAGTGTTATAGAATCTGAGTTATTAAATTGTTGATTTTGATGACGGCATTTTTATTTCTGTTCATATCTCAGTTATCATTCAAATTCGGACCCACGTTCATATGAACTTTTTTGCTTAGAATCATTCATACTACCTCCCATAAAAGTTTGTACGTTGGGTTTTAAATCACCCTGTATACAGGGTGTTTCAAAATTATGTACAATAAATTTAGTGACATATTCTTCAGGTCAAAAGAAGACGAAAATGTTCTATAGCACTTTGTCTGGAAACGATTTGTTTGCGAGTAATCCAATATCATACAGTAGGGAAGCACGATAGTTAGCGGACGATATTTTAGCAGTTCCAGCGTTTCGACCCAACACTAGGTTGAGTGGTTTGTTCCATTTAAACCTACTTTAGGGTTGTTCCATTAGTTGTGTACGGTTGTTTCCATTACTGTAGTTTCACTACTGTACATCCACTAGGAATATCAATTTCAGAACGTTTGCGTACTTTGACATACGCATTACGTAAAAAAAAGTCATGTACACGTATTCCACTGCAGAATACACTGACATGCACCTAATGTATGGAAATGCTGTGGAAGCAAGAAGACTCTACCAAGAACGCTTTCCGAATAGACGTTTGCCAAATAACCGAACATTTGTATCTGTCGACAGACATTTGAGGGAGCGTGGTTCCTTTGGCCGTCAAACAGGACAAGGGCGGCCTGTAGCACATTCTCCGGATGAGGAGGATGTGATAATTGATATCATGCATGATGAACCACAGACAAGCACCCGTCGTATTTCTTCCATGGTACACATTCCGCACTCATCTGTTTGGCGCATTCTTCACCGTCAGCTTTTGCATCCATACCACCTGCAACTGGTTCAGGCACTGAACCCAACGGACTATCCACACCGACAACGATTTTGCCAATGGATACAACGTCGTCATGCTGCAGACCCTAGTTGTCTCAGCCAGATACTTTTCACGGACGAAGCAACCTTCACCCGGACAGGAATTGTAAATTCTCACAACCAGCACCATTGGGCAGATGCTAACCCGCATGTTACCAGAGCTCGAGCGCATCAAGAGCGTTTCTCCGTGAACATTTGGTGTGGAATTGTCGGAAATAACTTAATTGGCCCTTATGTGTTGCCGCCACGATTGACTGGGCGAACGTATCTTTTGTTTCTGCAGAATGCATTGCCAGAATTACTGGAAGATGTTCCTCTTTTGATAAGATCTAACATGTGGTTCATGCATGATGGCGCTCCAGCACATTTCAGCCATGTTGTGCGAGCACACCTTAATGCTGCATACACGAATCGGTGGATAGGTCGAGGTGGACCGGTAGCCTGGCCTGCAAGATCACCCGACCTTAATCCCTTGGACTTTTTTCTGTGGGGTCATGTGAAAACGATCGTCTACAGCACAGAAGTTCCTAACATTATGGATCTGCGACAACGAATTGAAAATGCATGCCAAACCGTTCGTAATGCTGGCGACGAACTCTTCCATGACATCAGACGGTCGCTCATGCAACGAGCCGAAGCGTGCGTGCGAGCTGGTGGCGGGCACTTTGAACAATTCCTGTAATTTGGAGCCACGGGTTTAGTTGGCTGTATCGCGTAAATAAATCGTTTCCAGACAAAGTGCTATAGAACATTTTCGTCTTCTTTTGACCTGAAGAATATGTCACTAAATTTATTGTACATAATTTTGAAACACCCTGTATATAAAAGTGATTTAAAAATGTATACACTCGCTCACTCATTCATTCATTCATCACGAAATCTCCAAAACTATGAAGCCTATAAACTTGAAATTTGGCAAGTATATTTCTCTTGGCTCCTAGGTGGTCGCTAAGAAAGGATTTTATCTTTTCTTTCTTCCTTTCCATTGTAGTTTATTTTTAAAATTCAATTTACCTGGACCTGAATGGGATTTTTGCCAACGTTAAAAAATTGTGACATCGTTGTTTGCTTTGTTTAATGAAGACTTTTGCGATTATTCCGTGAAGCAGCATCAAGAATGACTGCAAGTCTTTCGCGCTGGAATACAGTGTATCTTTTATTTTCTATATATACTTAAATATAAAGAAATTACATTTTTCTCCGAGCGACGCCGGGTGCTTTAGCTAGTTTTAAATATATTTAAAAAAAATATTCAAAATAGTAATTTTAAATACATTTTACAAATACTGTACAGTTAGTATTTAAAAACTACCCAATCTTAGGCATCATAATTCTTCTGAAGAAAATTAGGAAGTTCATTTTTGGAACACACTATCCATCATAATGATACACTGGCCAAGGCAAGCTCAAGCCAATGCATCATAATGATTTGAGCTTGCCTTTGCTTATTTCAGTCTGCATCAAATTGTTTGATCTGATATTGCAAGCACTGGGACTCCTCATTTCCTAACTGAAACGTTAAAATTATTTTTGAAATTAATTTTATAAAGTAAAACAGCAGTATTGCTTTCATCTCTTCGGGTCCTCCCACCTGAAAAATCGCCAAAAGAGACTGAATTTCAGAGAATATAATACGCAATAACTTAATATAGTTATTGATTTTTTCAATAAATTACTTTGAAAATTTTTATAATGTTTTGTTATTTACTCTTTGAAGCTGTTTCTGATTCAGTGGCAGAAGTTTTCTCAAAAATACTTTTTTTTGTGGAGGTGGAGGACCTTTAGGTTTACAGACCCTGTTTTAGATTTCAAACCCAATGGGGTTTTGAGAAAGCTGCTTAAATGGTTAGGAACAAGGATTTAATGTTCTATTTCATGTTTATGTTTAATTATTATTCGCCAATTAAGTCATTTTGATCTTCAATATTCATGTACAATTAAGCTTGTTGAATGTAATTTGCATAATTTTATTGAGAAGTTTTGACATAGAATTTTTTTATTGTTTATACATTGTTTTCAATTTAATGTTAAACTTAACAACATAATATACAATGCAATTATAAAATTGGGGTTTATTTATTTATTTATTTATAGAACGAAGAAATATCAAATCAATAAATATCCAGTTCACTATATTATTTTTTGCATTAAACATTAATGAGTTTCCTCAACGTATCGATAAATATTCATGAATTGAAACAAGTAAAGAATTAATTATACAAGCGGAAAGATTTACCTATTCGTAATTCCTTACGAATATATGCAAATCGCATTGTAATTTCGTAAAAAATAGAACAGTCCATCCTGAGGGGTCCTTATACCTTATAAAGGTCTTTGCCTTTAAGGACAATTATTACACATGGATCTAAATAACAAGCGGAACCAAATTGTTGCTTTAAAAAAGCGCTGGATGCAGCTCGAATGCTAGTGCAAAAATGCTTAGTGCTTGTTTGAAAACAATGTATAACGTTATGAAACGGTTCAATGAGACTGGGACAACACTATGGGGAAAAGACTGAGCAGAAATCCTCGAAGATGTTTCTGTTAGGAATATAAAAAGGAATATTTCCGAGGATCTAGGCAAGAAGATATGCACATGGGCACCTCATTTCATCAGCTTCCAAACAGAAATGACATGAGAGAGAAAAAATGTTGGAGGAAATCCAAAGTGCCAGTGACAAAGTGATCATTTTGTACATTGAAAGGTGGAGGCACGTACTAATCCTCAGAATGACAGAATCTTGTCGTAGGATTCGTTAGGTATTCCTACATGCGCCCTAACAGCTTCACACTGCCGGAAGCGCTGGAGTGATAGTTTGGGAGGCAGTGATATCAAATGGCATGAAGTTTAAAGTTCTTCATTGAAGTGGGCATGAAGGTGAACAACCAAATTTATATGAAGTTCTCAACGTATTACTCCGGATCAGTGAAGCTTTCCGCAACAATTATGTCTTCACACATTCAATCACACATACGGCGGTGGCGCAAGAACATGATCAAATGTTGGTTAGGAAAGGCGGTTCTCCACCGTCTCAAGGATCCTATTCAATTCAAAGGATACATTGAATAGCTTTTGTATCTCCGTACAGAAAAAGTTCATGTATGTTCTATTTTCTTACTTTAGGTAAATCTTTCTCCGCTACCCTGTATATCGCAATTAATAGTTCATCAAGTTGAATTAGCGTAATTAGAAAATTATTACGAGGATGATCAGCAAAAAGTGAGACTGATTTTTCCCTCAACTACTCTGTAATTATCGTTTCAGTAATTCTTCACTTATTTAACAACGCTTATGACAGCATTTCTTCTCTGGTCCTCAAACGCATGGAATAAACAATTATTTGTGCAGTCTTTGAGAATCGCCTCACATCTCTTTAAGGCGGAATATGGAGCACAGGTTATGTTTGAATTTAGCCAACTGTTTCAGAACTATATTTGCTATTTGAGGTTTTACAATATTGTGTCGTTTCTTTCCAGTATTTTTTCTCAGAATCTTCAGTGCTAACTTCTAGTATTCTCCTGTTACTGTAGTAAACTGGGGAACTAAATAATGGTAAAGCATTCTCGAGAATCAAAGAGGGTTAACACAATTACCTTCCACATTAGTGAGCTTTTCTTTCGACGTCGTAATGATTCAGCAATGAATCGTCACCGGTTACAAGTTCAGAAAAGAGTATCCTCCATTCGAACAGCCTTATGTTCAGGAGTCAACGAAAGTGGCGCCCATTGAGCACAAACATATGAAGGCACAATTGACATGAAGTTCTGAACGTCTCACTATTGATGCAGTGTTTTTTGCCGATCCTCATAAGAAGGATCTATAAACTATTGCGTGTGATAGTGCTGCAGCTTTTAATAAGTTTCTGTGGCTGTATGCTTTAACAGAAAACAAAATTTTATTGCCCCATGCAATTCCTTTTGCTTCACTTCCATGTTATGGTATGCAGAATGCTTATTGTTTACAAAACAAAGCTACAAAAAACTTTATGGTTGCCATTTAACCTCTGGCTTATGTGGTATTCAGTAAATGCAGTTATTTATATAACAAAACAAAAAATACATGGATGTAAAGGTTATATTTTTTATATATGTACCAGTGTCATGTACGGAAGCCCGCTCTTTTCAAATAAGCAATTTGCGAAAATGTAAGTATAGGAAAAAAGTCTTGGTCGTAATTGATCAGCCCAACTATAACTAAGTTGTCTATAGACGAGTCTTTTAAGTTTTAATGTAGAAAAATGTTTTGCACCTATTCAAATATGTTTTCATTTATAAAGTTTATCAAAAATCTCTGTACAAGGAATATACAAAGTGTTATACAGGGTGTTCACAAAGTCCGGATCCGATTTCAAAAAATCATATTTATTTGTAAAAATAGGTATACAAGCTTGCAAAATACGGTAAACGGCAAAATAAGATAAACGGCAAAATACTTTAAACGTAATCAAATTTTGTTCAAAAGC